>JAZHYW010018398.1:0-95456 GCA_037355805.1 Ixodes ricinus
AATTTATTCAGTAGTGCAGGTATAGCCAGTTGAGTGTCGGGTCCGATCAAAGCCATCAGGGACTTGTGGGACCAGACCCTTCAGCGGAAAATACAAAAAGGGAAGTTCGCACGGAATAACATCACGTGCAGAAAAAAAAAGAACAAGCAAATAACTCACAGATGATTGACTTGACAGGATGTAGTCGGAATGATTGTGTCAGAGAATTTGGTTGAAGCAGTGAAGATGAAACTATTGCAGACGTTGTCTTGTCTTGATCACTGTGTCAATTACAGTCATTAATGTCATAAAAGTAAAAAAAAACACTCATGCATGAGTTATTTTAAAACACTGTATGATAATATTCGGAGATCCAGTTCTTGAATTCATGAGTCTTTCTCTGAAATATTTCATATGTTCAGTAAAAAAAAAACACACAAAAACCACTTTTTAGTAGAAAGAAAATCAGTCAATCAACGGGTCGAAGACAACGAAACTTCACGCAATAAATGCAGTCGTCATTTGGCATGTCCAGTGATTACAACAAAAAGCACGTACAGCACCATAATACAATGGAAAAGGAAAATAACGACGGGAAAACGCCACTATCTAGCCACATCGGAGAACATGTTTCTCAGAGAGGTCTTCAACATTTTGTTTGAGGTAATGGCAAGCAGAGTAGCTGGAACGTCGTTAAAAACTTTTGGCACATAAAAAGAACGCATGCTTTCGCCATAGTGAGTTCTCACTCGAGGAGATTGAAAACGCAACACAGATCTAAGTTCGCGAGATGGACTGGCCGAGACCTTAAACTCACTCTCCCAGAAGTGTCGCCAAATTACCGTTTGAAGAAAAAGTGAGTGAAAGCACGGTAACTTCAGCGAAGCAAACAAGCTCGCACTAGATGAAATGTGTGTGTTGTATGCTACACTCTTCAGAATTCCCTTTAACGTACGATCAATTCTTGAGTGCCAAAAGAGCGGACAGTTAAAAAATACGCTTATACCATACCTTAGTGTACTATAGGCTAACGCGTGCATAATGTTCTTTCTAATTGACAAAGGTAGAAATGATTTGATATTGTAAAGTAGACAAGAGACAGTTCTCAATCGTTGGCATATATATGACATGTGAGAGTTCCATGAAAGATCACTGTCAAAGTGAAGGCCTAAATACTTTACGGAGCTAACATATTCAACAGGCGTACAGTTAGAGCATGAACAATTGGATTTGTGGAGAAATAGTTGAGATGTCAAGCTTACATTTTTTAAAGGGCTATGAAAGCAGACCAGCTTCGTTTTTGAAGCATTTACCCGAAGCTTGTTGGCGAAAAACCAGTCCATTATTTTAGCGACATCGATCTGAAGCATTTCAATTGCGCGCTCGTACACTAGATGTCGAGAAAAAATAAGGGTGTCATCGGCATATTGAAAAATTTTGGAAGTTGTGATTGAAGTTGAAATATCATTTACGTAGATGTTAAAAAATAAAGGAGACAAAATAGAGCCTTGTGGAACTCCGGAAGTTAAGAAAGCGAGGGAGCTGCGAACGTTACCTACTGAAACAATTTGGGTACGATTTATTAGAAAACTTTTTAACAATGCATGAAATGGGCCACGAAAGCCCACTCTGTAGAGCTTGTTTAAGAGGATGTTATGGTTTACGGAATCGAACGCCTTAGCAACGTCGATAAAGAGTGCGCACACAAACATGTTATTGTCAAAGGAAGAGTGTAGAATGTCCGAAAATTCCTCAAGAAGATTAATGGTACCACGACCAGTGACGAAACCGTATTGATGTGTCGAAATTATACTGTATTTCTCAAGAAACCCAGACATAGCAACAAATATATGTTTTTCCAAGATTTGTGAAATGCAGGACAATATTGAGATAGGCCTGTAGGATGAAACATGGTTTGGTATTCCACCCTTAAAGAGTGGAATAACCATGGCCTGCTTTAAGTCGTTTGGAACTTCTCCAGTTTCGAGAATGTTATTTATCATTACAAGGAGAACATTCTTCAAGGAGCCATAATTTCGGCATAAGTCACGCACTGTTATTCCATCTACACCGGCCGACCTAAAGCGCTTGAAGGCAAATAGGTATGACCGCAGCTCTGGCTCTGAGAGAGGTGGAAGAAAAGCGGAATCATTGATAGATAAAGTGCCGTCTGCCGGATCCTCATCACTGTCTATCGAGATTGCGACTGAATTCGCGAAGAACACATTAAAGGCATTGACAGTAGAGGTCAAGTCCGCCCCGAAATGTTTTTTCAATGTCTCAGTCGAGTCCTTCTTTTTATGTCCACGAAGCTCATTGACAATTGACCAAGTTTTTCTGGAATCAGCACCTGCGTTTGCAATCCTTTTGGCATAATATTTTCTTTTTGCTGATCGAATAAGGGCATTCACCCTGTTTCTTTGTATTTTACATTCCATTTTGAGATCGGCATTGTTGGGAGAGCGCCGAAACTTCTTCCACAATTGTTCTTTCTGTGTTATACTGTTAAGAATATCTGAAGTAAGCCAAGGCAGTGAGGGTTTTCGTCTTTTAACATATATAACAGTCATCGATAACTCCCGAAAATTTCTAATGATGTCTACAAACGTTGAGTACAAGTTCGTGCTGTCAACCGTGTATAGAAATTCATTCCAATCATATTCTTTAATTAGTCGATCAAAGGTGTTGAAGTCAACCCGCTCTAAACGACACGCACTCTCGAAATTATAACCTTTTCTGGAGGGAAAAACAGATTTACATGCGACAAAATAATGATCTGCAAGCTTTTGTAAAATGACTGCGGAGTGAATGGAAGCATCTGGAGCTCGGACGTTTATATGATCTAGGCAGGATGATACAAGATTTTCATTTAATACTTCTTCGCGGGTCGCACTCTGAATGGTAGGTATGATTCCATGCTCGGCAAGTAGTGATAAATAATCACAAACACAATTTTTGGAGGTCTTGAGGGTGTCAATGTTGATATCTCCCACCAAATATAAATGTGCTTCATTAGACAATTCTTCCAAATTTTCCCTCAGCTCCTCTAAGAAGTCAGAGCAGTTGGACGAAGGAGGTCTGTAAAGTGCAAGCAAGCAAATTGTATAGTTAGAATTAGAAACCTTTAGCATCAAGCTCTCCGAGTGTTGAAATGTGACATCAGTTTGAGTTGTTGACCATGAGTTCCTTATAAATACGCCGATTCCTCCTCCTCGAGTAATTGGCCGTGTATAAAAGAAATTTTGAAATCCTAAAATCCTAAACTGTGACAGATGATCGGCACTGACATTGATTTCTGTTAGCACAATTGCATCAATTTGGTCCCTCATTTCATCAACAACTGTCTTAAATTCATCCCAGTATTTCCGAATACTGCGAATGTTTATGTGTAAGACCGTGAAAGAGTCGGTTGAAGAAGAGGAAAACGAACTATTAAACGAGAGAAAATCGGCGTACTGTAAAAAACTAGCCATGTCGGTTATGTGATTAGGTCCAGGTCACTTCTCTGTTGAATCCGTACCGGGGAAGCGCCCTCATCTTTTCTGGCATATATTCGAGCATTTTTGACCCACACAAATTTGTAACCACGTTCTTTTCCAAGAGCACGAGCCTGCCAGAAAAGTTCTCTGTTGGTCTGAGTTAAGCTGTCGTTGAAATACAGTCTCTCGGGTGGATTGTCACGAGACAATTGCCTAAGCTTGCTACGAGCTTGCATCCATTTGTCTTTAGTGGCTACAGATGTAAACTTTACCACAATAGGTGGTTTTATAGCTCGTTTGCCTGGTAGCCTGAAAACCGAGACGACATCAGCTGGTTGATGTCCCGGAATTCCTAGCTTGTCTGCCAGCCCCGCTAAGATGGAAGGGAGAGCCTCGTTGGGATTGGCGGTCATTCCATGAATTTCCATAATATGCTGGCGACCGCGTTGGTCAGCGTCGTTCAGCTCGGTTTGGAGGCTTTGGATAGTATGTGCCTGTTCACAAACCGTGTCCTTCAGAGAAGCCACTTCCGTACGCAGCTCGTTCATGTCGGTCGCATGTGCAGACACCGTGGCGAGGAGGCTATCATATTTCTCTCCTAGAAAAGAAATGGAAGTTTGAACTTCCTCCACAGTCACTTTCATGAGATCTATCGTAGGCTTGAGGAGCAAAAGCTCATTCACCTTTGCGGGAAGCTCGAGTAGTAAGTTTACGCTAGCCTTCAGAGAAAGTAATGAATCTAGCTTTTCGTTGATGGTCAGGATTTGCGCCGCGAGTGTCGTGGATTCGCCGGACGAAATCGAGACAGAGCTAGTATCTACCCCGTCTAGATCAGCACGATTATTCTTAGAACGGCAAACTTTACATCTCCAATTTTCTTTTTTGTGGCTCATGGCATTAAACGTGGACTCGGCAATACCTGAGCACGTCTTCCCCAGATGATAGTTATGGTCGCAAACTGAGCATGTCATGAGTCGACCATCAGGCAAAATGCCTTTTTGGCAAGCGTCGCATACAAGGGACATACTCGTGGAATTAAATGGTATTAAAATAGGTAGAAAAAATTTCAGTACTATAAGCACACCTAGGCAGGCTACACCAGCTAAACAGTATATCAAGAGCAGCTTGGCACGGTCACCGAGAAAAGGGAACTTCTCAAAGTGCTGATGGTCGGTTACCGGCAAGGCGCGTCAGTGGATGTTCGCTGATTGGCCCAGGGTTGATGTTGAGTCGCAGAAGGTCGCCGAAGGTCGCGGATGGGCATGGGCAACGACTGCTGACTGAATGGTCGATGTACAGTAATGGCGGTGATGAACGGGGCCGCAGTCACGATCTTCGAAGCAGAAAATCAGAAGCCACAACTGGATGTCGATCCTTGAGCCGGTAAGATGAGGCCGTCTAACTCCCCGTTACACCATTCAGCAGGCGAGTTAAAGGTCACCGAATAAAGATTTTAAATTACAATTCTCAGAGCGATTAGAACGAAGGCCTGGACATATTCACTTCACCTCTTCTCTAATAATAATAATAATAATAATAATAATAATAATAATAATAATATGATAATGTGAATAATCAATAATAATAATAATGTTTACTTTTTTCAGGTCATCATACTTGGTAGAAATACGGGTCTGCCGAAGCCAGTTGGATGACCTGTGGGGCAGCACCCTTCGCTTCATGAGTACAAAATGTCCCCTGATTTGTAGTTCCCGACTCAGGCAACTGTTACCACGCTATGATATTAACGATGATGATTAAAGAAAGGAGAGAAAACAAAATCACGTTTGTTAGCGTTCACGCAAAACACACAGGGTCACGCACACTACACACACAGACACACAAATCCACGATGTTTTGCTGAGATCTAGGAGTGCTCGTTTCAGTTTCTTCAAGGAGTCCGCACCATAAACGTCGTCTGGTAGGCTATTGAAAATCGCTGGTACATAGAAGTCCTGAACCTTCTTCCCGTATTTTGTTGTAAAAAAGGTACCTTAAATCGTCCTGTGTGTCTAAGGATCTAGTAGCCACATGGGGTATTTTGTATATATCGCTCCAAAAATACCTAGGACTACAGCCTGAACCAAAAAAGCCCTGAAGAAGGGCAAACCTAAGTTGGCGAGTTTTTCCTCTTCGGTTTGCAATGCTGGTCCATAGACAATGCTTCTAAAAATGCATTTCAAATTGTATCTATTTTTTGTACCAGACTGCAGAGCTATGTCCAAAAATTGTTATACCATACCGCTAGATTTCGTATACTAATGCTTGAGCTATTGGTTGTTTGTTGAACTAGGTATTAAAGATCGTGTATTGTACAGCAAACAGGACAGACTCCGCAGTCTTCTGCAAAGCTGTGAGAGATGAGTGTTCCATGACAAATCATTGTCAAATTCTATACCAAGATATTTAACCTTATCAACGTAAGTTACAGGATAATAATAATAATAATAATAATAATAATAATAATAATAATAATAATAATAATAATATTAATAATAATAATAATACGTTTATTCCAGCATTTGATTTTTTTCATATTAGACTCGGGTCTGTCGAAGCCAGGGTTGGCTTGTGTGACACGACCCAGCAATGATGTTAACTAATGTGAGGGGTAGACGGGCGTTCTTGGTATTGCTAATTGCAGTCAGTAGAGAAGTTCAAAATAGTTCACAAATGGCAGTCAGTATAGATGTTTGAAGTAATTCACAAATGAAAAAAATAAGAAACACACAGATGATTTTTATAACTACACTATACCATCCTTCATGAAAACGTGATATTTAAACACATAGATAAGTCCATGTACACTTTCAAAAGTAAACAAAAGAAAAAGTTTGCAAAAAAAAACAATAAAAAAACGGATATGTGTATACAGGCATATATCACACAAAGATGCACCAAGGCATATATATATATGCCGAAATTTAAATGTACAAATAATAATAATAATAATAAGAATAATAGTAATAATAATAGTAATATTATTATTATTATTATTATTATTAATATTGCAAGGCAAAGGTGTGAAGAGGTCGATTGATGACACACTTGAAACAGTTTTCGGGTCCTGACACTAATAAATTGGTAGAACATTTTAATAAATTCTTTGCTACGTTCTCTGGAGTAGCCCGTGACACTTCTCTAGTTGCAACAGGTGCTTCAGGTTCAAACTCCGCCTCGGCTTTCCTTACCCAAATGACCGAGCCAGATCTTCGATCCCAGCTTTCCAGTTTCAAGGCAAACAAGGCGCCTGGTGTAGATGGCATCAGTGCGGAGGATCTAAAGAGGAATTATCATTCCATAAAACTTATGGTCCTCCATATGCTAAATGGTTTTATTTCTTCCGGATCAATCTCCGACACTTTAAAGAGCGCACTAGTGAAGCCTCTTTTTAAAGGAGGAGAACGCAACAAACTTGACAGCTATCGCCCAATTTCAATTTTACCTTGCATAATACAAATATTGAAAGAACATACTCTGGAAACTATGACGGCATTCCTTGATAGGTTTGACATTATTTCGCCTAAACAATATGGCTTCGTTAGTGGGCGTGCGGACCAAGCCGCTGTTAGAGAACTTCGCAGATGAATTGCATCTGGCTTTCGAAAAGATTGAAGTCGCCTGCGCGCTCTTTATTGATATTTTCAAGGCATTTGATACTGTAAGTCATAGCATTCTGCTGAAAAAATTAGCCAACCTCGGATTCAGCGGTCCTTTCTTTTCTTTACTACAATATTTTTAACTGGTCGGACACAAGTAATTTCTATAGCCAATAACCGAAGTTCCAAAATTGACTTAAAGGCCGGGGTTCCCCAAGGATCTGTTTTATCGCCTCTCCTTTTCAACATCTTTGTTAATGACATGTCCAAAGCAATCTCCGCTTGTAGCCTTTTCCAATACGCAGATGACACGGTTTTGCTCTCGGTCCACCTTAATCCGGCTACTGCTATCACTTCGCTGCAAAACGACACTTGCCGTTCACACGACTGGTTTGAAGCAAATTGTCTAACGATAAATGTATCTAAAATCAAGCTTGCCCGCTTTCATAATCCCCTTAAAATTCTAACGTCTAACCATCCCCTTTTCATGCATACGTCTGGGTGTATTTCTTGCAACTGCAGTCCTGTAACTTGCGTTGATAAGGTTAAATATCTTGGGATAGAATTTGACAATGATTTGTCATGGAACACTCATCTCTCACAGCTTTGCAGAAGACTGCGGAGTGTGTCCTGTTTGCTGCACAATACACGATCCTTAATAGCTAGTTCAACGGAAAAACAATAGCTCAAGCATTAGTATGAGAACTTTTGCGGTATGGTATAACAATTTTTGGACATAGCTCTGGAGTCTTGTACAAAAAAATAAAAACAATTTTGAAAGGCATTTTTAGAAGCATTGCCTATGGACCAGTCATTGCAAACCAAAGAGGAAAAACTCGCCAACTTAGGTTTGCCCTTCTTCAGGGCTTTTTTGGTTCAGACTGTAGTCCTGAAGTGTATTTGGAGCGATATATACAAAATACACCATGTGGTTACCAGGTCACTTAGACACACAGAACGATTTAAGGTACCTGTTTTTACAACAAAATACGGGAAGAAGGTTTGGGACTTCTATGTACCAGCGATTTTCAGCAGCCTACCAGACGACGTTTATGGTGCGGACTCCTTGAAGAAACTGAAACGAGCACTCCAAGATCTCAGGAAAACATCATGGATTTGTGTGTCTGTGTCTGTGTGCGCGCGACCCTGTGTGTGTTTTGCGTGAACGCTAACAAACGTGATTTTGTTTTATCTCCTTTCTTTAATCATCATCGTCGACGCCCTTGGACGCGGTCATCCATATCACTCGTGAAGGGAACCGCATTCATTGTTTTCTCTACACACTCACATCACAGCCCACCCGCCGCTACTACGGAAACCAAGAGCGAAGAACAACCGGCGACGGCAGAGGCGGCAAATGAGCACGCCCACATTCTACCGCGCCGTGGCGACAAAGCATGTTGTGCTGAACGAGATGGCGTCATCAGACAAGGCCATCGCTGGGCACACATTGGACCCGACGATTGCGTCAACGTTCGGCTCAAACTTGACTGGAAGCCGTGCGCTGATGCAGCACTTGTTTTCAATCTGTGTCCAGCGTTGGCCTTTTCTGATTACACCATCTCATTCAGCGCTACGGTTTCGTTATCTTGGAGGTGTTGTGCGGCGCTTCCTCCTCTTCGGCTCCGCGCCAGCAGTGTGCGTTACTTTGACGAATACGAAAGAACTCGTTTTTACGAGAACTCGGGGTGTCTGTCAGTTTGTCAGCGCCGGAGAGAAAGGGAGAAGTTGAAGCGTGCTGACGTCAGTGCTTCGGAGCGATGGGAGCATCGCGCGATTTACCCTCTCCCCTGCTTCTGCCTTTCTTCCAGGCGCTTTCAAACGAAAGACACCACCAGGTTTTTATCGAAACAGGCGTTCTAAATCTAACGCATAAGAAAGAACAGTGTGCGCTAGCAGCCCATGTTCGTTTATCTCGTTATTTCTAGACATTCAGCCTTTCGTGAAGAATGGGGCTTTAAAAAAAGACGCATAGCATAAGTTTTGCATAAATCATAATAAAGGAGACGAAATGAGGGTGGCCAGAGTTATTAGAATCTGGAAACTACACACGGAGAATTCAATAAACTCCGTTACGAGCACACACTCGAAAACGTTCAAACAGCGAGTTCTATATATACAATGGAGTCCGCTGAAGTCAGGTGCAGTACAACAATGACCCTTCTATTACGCATGGAAACACCCATTGTTCCCGGCCGCGTCGATTATACGCCAAGACCACACATCTGCCTTCGGCTACGCTAACCTATATCCGCGAAATAAAATAAAAAAAAAACTTTAACGAGCTACAACACTGATTGTTACACAAACGATCTCAAACAAAAGCGTGTCGCTGTCACGCTCTTCAGCAAATCTCGGAGTATTCAGGTTCGAAAGAAGCATAAACGCTCCAAAAATTGCCCACTGCCATTTCTGGCTGAGTGGGTCGCAGTGAAAATTCTCGAGTTAATGAAAGCTTTAGAAGCGCATGGCCTGGGAAATTGTGATCATCGTCTGAACGCTGGACAGCCAATGAGATCGCTGCATTAGCAAATGAAGGAATCTGAGCGCGTGAAACACGAAGCAAAAAGCGTGAACACAATAAGCCCCACCCTTGGTTATTTCAGCTGGCAGCGATATTGGTTATTCACATCTCGATGATAGAAGGAGGTGAGAGACTTCGACCGTGCTTTTTGGCTGGTTCCTGGTTGTAAGTATTGGATGATACCGTGGCATCGCAGGCTGCCTCGCAGCGATATCAAAATGACAGAAGACGACTGATACATCACTGCGAACAACTCGAAATAAATTCGTCAACAAGAATGGACGCACTTTTTTTTACGATATATGCAAAAGAAGCAAAGCCGGAGCCGGTGGCATTTCGTTTGATTTCGGTGTTCTTCTTTTCTTTGCGTCAGTCGAAGTAAAATGGATAACAGAGAGTTTGAGCATTGCGTATATGAGCAAACGCAAGCGCTGTGCGTTTGCGTTGCGTGCTCTGCACTGCGCACGCGCGTTGACGCCATGCCCCAATCGAAGACCGCAGTTTGGGCTCGGCGCACGGGCCGCGTGCAACACGCAACGCCATACGCAAACGCACTCTGCTTGCGTTTGTTCGTATATACTTAATAATGAGTCTTAGTGTTGACGTCTCGTCCCCATATGTTATATTGACGTGACACCCTATCGCCATTATGCGCTCTTAAAAGTGTCCCGCGAATTCACGTTCCTGGAGAACACGGAAACAGCCATGTCATGGAAAAAAAGTAGAAGGGTCCAGGGCAGACATTTATAATAGTCATTACAAGTAGTCAAATTACTCGTATTCAAATAATTTATTTTGTAATATTTTCATACCTTCATTAGGAGTTAATCGCAAAAATAATCTGATTATGTATGGAAGCTCTAAATTACTTGTGTTCTTTACTTTTTTCGCCTTCCATCTAATAGCGCCCTATGCTTGTTGAAGTTTCCTTTGATAGAATCAACGAACCGAGACTCCGATAGAAGGCTGGATTGGATTAAGAAGAGGAGTAGTTTATAATTCGGTGATTTTATTCCAATAATGCACAGTCAGCGAAACCCGTTTTCCAACAGACAGAAAAATTTGTCGTTTCAAAAATCTAAATTAATCGGAAATCTAGCGGTTACTTTTTATTTTATTAATGGTCAATTACTTTTACTCTGGAGTAATCAAGTAATATAATTTTAAAAAAAACCGTTTTTAACCGGGAGTAACTATAAAATCGATTACTTTTTCGAGTGACGTGTTAAAAACTTGTTCCCGGCGAATGCCGCAATCAAATAAAACGATTATATATAAAAACTACGATGTATTCAGTGTCGGTGAGCAAGTGAAACGTTATGCTTACTGTTCCTGCCGTATATCGCTTTTTTTTTGTTTTTTGTTTAGTCGCGGTCCGAGTTTTGTCATTAGCGGCAATCCTGGTAGTATTCGACGTCATTTTTGCCTTCTGTTCTCCGGGAAAATGAGCTCCATGGTTTTCTAGAAAACTAATGTTTCTCCCATTTGTCGGGGATCGCATGTTTAACCGCTCGCTATTTTTGACTTGTCAAAAATAAAGCACTATAATTAGTTTTTTTTTTGTAACTCTCCAAATCGATTTTAACAAGCGAATTAAAAAAAATGCATATATAAAAAGTTCTGAATCAATTGTTACGTAAAGTCAATTCTTAGTTTCGTTATTTTTGTTAGTAGCATACTATAATAGTGACATATTAAAATAGAAGTAAAAGATATAACATTTTGTTTGTTTAACCACATTTAAAAACTGGAAACTCGACAGGATGTGCGTTGTAAGACGGTAAGGTTTGTTGCACATTAGGTACGTTTTACACCGTATTATGCACGATTTTGCCTTATTTAAGCGTTAAGTATTAAGATTGGACAACTTATATCCACGCCAGAATGGCGACCAGAAAAGACCTATGCGCGGGCATGCAGTCACGACGAAGAACTGTCAATATCAAAGCTTTAAATGCGGTCCTAAAAATATATACTATATTTGTATGTATACTTTTTTATAATCCACAATCATACATTGCTACTCATCAAGTATGAAGCGAATAAAAAAGAGGCTTTAAGAAAATCGATTCAAAAATTTCTTAATGTTTAAAACATTCGTTTAATAAATGAATGTAAAATATTTTAATTTAGACACAACATATGTAAATTATGCTAAGATTTAGCATAATTAAACACAAAAACCCAAAACGGGAAAAGACGAAGGACAACACAAGACACACAATCCTTTGAGACTTTGTGTGTTGTGTTGTCCTGCGTCTTTTCCCCAGTATTGGGGTTTTGTCTTAAATGATGTTAAACCTTCCCCAGCTTGTTTGCGCCCTGACTTTTTGGTCGCTAAGGTATAGCTTTCGGTCATGCCAAGGTCACTAAAATATCTCAAGTAAGTCACACTCAAAAATTGCCAAAAATTTGCCAGAAATCACTATGGGAACAGTGCAAACAAGCTTTTTATTCAAAAATATTTTTTTTCAAATTCATTAAGCTTAATAAATTTATTTTTTAGAGTATCACGAAAGGAGTCCTTGTGCAGTATTTTTGAGAAGTAACAATAAAGCGAGTGGTCAAACATGCGATTGCCGACATGTAGCAGAAATCGTGTTGTGTTCCTTTGATGAATTTTGGCAAAGTTCGGCAAGCAAATAAAGTGTGACCTACTTGAGATATAATAATGCATTGTTCATCACCGAAAAGCTCGAACTTGGGGATTTTAATTGAATACCATATATGTTCAAAATAATATACGCTACATACATTTGCATTTACAAATGTTTCACAAATCCAACAAATTCGGGACCTAAACAAAAACAATCAATTGCTTTGTTGTTGTTGTTGTTTTTTATAGAAGGGTGTGATTGTTGTTTATCAATAAATATATACAAAAATATAGTATTGTGTTTGTGTGACCACCATTAAAGCTTAAATCTTTTGTCATCCGTTTGTTATGACTGCTCTCTCACATAGGTGCTATTCCGGTCGACATTGTGGCAGGGCATAAGGAATTACTTAATATCTACGATATCTTACATGTGAGATTAACTCTATGTGAAATTGTGCCCAGTCAGAAATAAAAGTAATTATCTTACTCCGTAAGCAAGCTTGCCGTCCCAGTAGACATATGTAAAATGTAAGCTTTGATTGCGGTCATATAAACAAAGTACTATATATTATATTTACGTTTTCTAATAAGCCACTGATCTACCTTGCTTCTAATTAAAACAGATGAAGCAAATAAGAATATAGATTGAGATCAAATTGATTCAGATTTTGCTAGATGTTTGAAACATTCATTCATTCAAAATGTATGAAACATTTTATTTGAAGCATATAAAATTTAATTAGTATTCATTACAGAGTTCTACATTTTGAGCTTTCTGGTGATGTAGAGGTGATTAAGATATCATTAAAACGTCACACGTAAAAACTTGTCAAAATTAGGCAAACATTTTTTTAATTATTTTACAATATTAATCAGTTTGCAATGCCTTAAGCATAATGAAAGCTATTACAAGATTCTCAAAAGAGTCCAAGTGCTTTATCTTGAAAAGTGACAAGATAGCGAGCGGTCAAACATGCGATCTCCTTAATCGAGAGAAAAGCCAGTTTTCGTCTTGGCTGATTCAATGGTCAAACACTTGAAAACAACAAAAACTCCGTCAAGCTTGCCATTTGTGCTCTTTTTTATTTCAAGAATTGTCCCAAAACATTTGCTGTTTTGTTACAAAATTAAAACTGCGACCCCAAATTCGTGCCTAAATAGAATGAAAGGACCCACACATACGTCAACATCACGCGTGAAATTGACCCTTCGCGACGGATCATTCATTGCCAAGCTAACAGCTAAACTTCATGATTACAACCTTCATAGACAAAGACATAACAACACTTTTAAAAGTGTCGAGCGTCAGCACGTTTCGACAACACCAATCAGGCAACGCAATCTCTCCATACCATTTCCCAATCCCTGAGGAGAAAAGATCTGCCGAAACTTTTCGTATCGTGTGTATGTTGCGAGATGCCCTGATGGAAAACGAGATAATAGTTGTCCACAATATTATTTTTCCTTAAAAGCATAACGTAAAAGTAATGCACTCGCGCATTGAGGTAAATGCTAAGATAGTCCAAAAAGACGTAGAAACAAAATAAGTGAATAATGTACCGTGGCACGCGACCGTGTCGTGCTAGCACCGCGCGGCAGAATGTGCGGTGGCGTGCACGGCGGGTGCGGTACTTGGGGTAGTTCAGAGATATTAGAGAAATCGTTCAGGTGACGAACTTTTTCCCTTTCGGTGCTACTATCGCTCCTAAGAATCGTGATGCATATTCGGGAGATCGAAATGCAACGAGTCTCTCGTTGCAACCAAGGGAACAACAAGGTGTTGCGAAGGCAAACATTCGCTGGTTGCATTCGCCGCGTTGAAGAACGAGAACAAAAGAATCGTTCAATAATATTTTTACCACTGAAGGCATTTAAATATAAGTAATGCTCTCGCGCTTTGCGTTAAATGCTATCGAAGTCAGCTAAGACACATACATATATTTTTTCGTACAAAATTGATTGATACTAAGGAGTTTTAGAATAACGTATGTAATTTTAGCGTACGCTAGCATTAAATGTAGCGCTTGCGTTGGCGCACTCTACGCAAGAGAGTTTTAAAATGGCGTTTCTCCGCAGCGACACAAAAACCCAAGCATCTCGCGCTTGCAACGCCACCAAGATACGGTCACATTTTTTATTTTATTTCACGCACAAAATGCTGTAATTTGAGAAAAAGACCAAAACAAGATTTCTGGTCCAGAGTAGCAATTTAGACTTGTTTAAATACGAGAATGCGACGGGAGTGGTCGACCGGTCGTGTCCGCTCACGTCGCCTCGGCAAGAGGGGTCTTGTGTACTGAACTTCGCAAACCGTACTTTCGCCGAGAAATGTTCGCGCTTCGCCAGCAGCCGGCGATTGTTGCCCTCCTTGCTGGATCTTCCAAAACGTTTCTGACGTGCACCTCCCGTAGGAGTGCAACGTCGTCCTGCGTTCAAAATCGCAGACGCGAGGATGCCGCCGACGTCGCGCTCACGACGCCGCCACGCAGCCGCGGTCCTGGGAGCCGCCATTTTTTAACTGTGCTCGTCTTGGCTTTAGCCAACTTCTCAGCACGAATCCTCCTTGGAGGAGCGCAAAGACTCTTTGCGTACGCACGCTAGTTCCGAAAAATAGCGCAGGCTAAAATAGCGCACGCAAAGCGCAACACGTGGTTAGCGTTCGGCGCGAGCGCAATGGGGACGACGCTGTTCTTTACGAACGAAAAGCTTTTGCGTGCGCTATTCTTAAACTCCCTATTGACTGATATTTGTTTGACCTCTACAGAGTCGCTACGCCACAGAAAAGCAAGTCGCCCATATCAGGAAGGCCAGCGGCGCCGCTTCTAACGATGACGAAGTGGTATTGGACTGATGAATTGTGTGTATGATGGCTATGATGGGATTGTGATGAGGGTGAACAGCACTACGCCTAGCCGCGGTTCTCGGAACGGTGGTCTTCGCGGGGCCACCATGGGCTGCTAACTTCTAGCAGGACCATGGAGCGCCTGGCAAACGCTCCCTGCTGGCCCAGTTTGCGGACGAGCCGGCCGATTTTCCGGCGACGCAGGAAGGCCAGGACCTCTATTGTTGGGCTCCATGGGTTGACGCCGGCGTTTGCCGGGCGGCGGTCTTCGCGAAAGCGGGCCTTGATGTCTCCCAGCTTGCGGTCGAGCTTGGAACCGAGCAGCGTGACCACCCTGTCGATGGAAGACATGGTGTGTGCCACAGGTCCGGCTGACTCTCTGGCGATGGAAATAACAAAACATGTCTTCCGCCCAGCTGGCTTCCTCGCCCTCTTCAGCTCAATGAGCACAAGAGAGAAAGGAAGCCAGTTGGACTATAGCCCGCACCCGTCGTGTAGTCCGCATGGGCAACGTTTGGCTCAACAAAAAGTGGTTTTCCTTAGAGTGCCGACACCTTATGTATAGCACAAACTATAATCAATGCCGGCTTAAAAACAATGCCGGTGTTCCCGTACAAAAAATCAGCAGAACCCATCCTTTGGGAATGATTATCTACGTTAATGCGAATAGCATCAAACGGTGCGCGGAGTTATGCGCGTTCGACAGGTGGCCAGCACACTCTAGATACGCCAGCCCACTCTTGAGGCGATTCTAAATTTGTTGTCACTTTCACAGCCCTGCGCACGATCTCCGCAGCCCAGCACGTGCGTTTGTGTCACTTAGGAAGGCGAGCAAAGCACGCGCCATACGCACAAACACTCAAAATGGTACCGACCAGACTTTCTGGCGTCTCAGCTAGTCTCAACCAACGGTACTCTAAACGGTTGTTTATATCTTTACCATAGGACGCGCTTTACAGCGCTGTCACAGCTACCGGTGCGCGCGCGTTCCATGCACGAGGGGCTTCATTCCGCTCTCGTGAGGCTGAGCACGGCCGCTTACATCACCCTCTCCCGAGCGCGGGAGAGGGTGAGCTAGCGGCCGTGCTCAGCCTCACGAGAGCGGAATGAGCCCTCGTGCATGGAACTGCGCGCGCACCGGTAGCTATGACAGCGCTGTAAAGCGCGTCCTATAGTAAAGATATAAACAACCGTTTAGAGTGCGTTGAATGACTGCCTTCATAGCTCTGTGGTTAGCGCGTCTGCCTGCTGATCAAAGGGTCAACGGTTCGAATCCCAGCCGGCGCCGGTCTTTTTTATTTATTTATCGACCCGCGGCGTAAGAGGTTAGATAGCCAGATAGATAGATACATAGACGAAAAGTGCGTGAAGTATCCAAAGAATGCTATTCGCATTAATATAGTCGCCCTACAGTCAATGAGGTTGCGGCATTAGCCGAAGAACGCCGACCACCAAGTCTCCCAAGTGAGATGCCTGAGCATGTTAAGCGACGCGCTGCGTTTCTTCAACGCTCAGTTACTATAGTTGTTGAGTTAGGCATGTCTTCTACCCTAGCCACACGGGCCGTTTCAACTATCATTAAGCCAACGATCGTCGACATCTTCCAACAGTCATTGAGCACAAATAAGTTGTCCGGTGCTAGACAGTATACGTTGGCTCAACAACCCCAACTTTTGAACCCAGTTCAAACCGAAACAAACCGAAACGAATATCACATCACCTTTTTTTTTAATGATGCAAATGAATAATATGCAGGCTTTTCAGTCGTTATAAAAGTTTAACGCAAAATATATTGCACTATTTTTCTATTTTTAGAGTCAAGAAACGATAATCAGAACGTTTCACACGAATTCAAGCAAGAGAGACATAACGAAAGTCTTATTGGCACCGACATTACAATGGCCGCGTTCGCCGAGCGTGGGCCTCCGCGACGTGCAATGACTGTTTTAGCGCCAGCTCTCGCCCCGAATCATACCTCTTGCGATAATATTTGCTGCTACGATACTTTCTAGATACCTTCTCCAATCTTCCGCAACAGGAAGTGCTTCCTGGCGCTGGCCGTCTGCGGCAATGTGGCGGACGCCGTATCTTTAGCTTTATTAGGGCGAACCCCCATCAATCAACTGAGCTAGTCTACCAGAGTTGAGTCCCTCTGTCGTTAGCGGCTTAATGACATTTGGCGCCGCCGTGTAACTCCGGCCGATCGCGATTGAGGCAACAGTCGTTGGCCCAACAGTCGAGAGTACTCGTGTAACTAGGGTATAGTTTCATTTAAATTTATAAACCGCCAGTTCTTCAACAATATCCACTCCCTCCTGAATGATAGATTAATACAAATCCAGATGCGTATTCGTTTCACTCAATATCTATTTTCGTTTTTTTGCACTTGCTATTGATTTAGAAGAGACGAAAATTAGGGTAAACATATTATACTAATTTCCATGGCATTGTGACCGTCGTCCTAAAAGCCTCCACAGCTTGGTATTTACGTGCGGTATATTTTTTTCAACCGCACGCAATAACAGTGAGTGTCATTAGGATCAAACTTGATCCGCGCTGTTGGCTTGCGTACTGATAAAGCTTACGCGTCACCTCGGGAATCGAGGGCAGGCAACGATACTGACAGCCACCCCGGGCAGCACTCCAGTGAAAGGCCTAACTTATGGCGAATTCCACTGGGCGTTTTGGAGCGCGCCGGGATCAGTTGACCAGATCCGGAATGGAGCACACGATCCGAACGGGGTCGCGCCGCCTACGGATCCCCAGTGGAACATGACCACTGCTCCGGGATCGGCGGATGCCTTCCCGTCATTCACCTGCCCGGGAATCCCCTTTCCGCGGCCGCCGCGGTCGTTTCGAAGACGTTTTCGCAATCGCGGCGCTAACACGTGTTCGACGCACGAGCGGCAGGAATGGCTCAGGAGCTTCTAGCAAAGATTGCCGGAATGCCGGAAGCTGCTCGAGCAACTTGACGACGAACTGTCGTCAAGCAGCAGCAGCAGCAGTAAGGCGGGCGGTACAGGCGGCACCTCCCGAGCGGCCATTACGAATTCTTCTGAGGCGAGATGGGCGAGATCAGGCGAGATGCCCCGCGAGAAAGGAAGTCACGTGTGTGCGCCGAGGGCTGGCCCGGCTGGTTTCCGGTTGAATCCGCCGAAATCGGCGGAGCGACTTTTCTCGGATCCAGATCGAGATCTGGAGCGGGAGCTAATCCAAAACGACCAGTGGAACACGTCCGTCCCGATCCCGATCGCCCAGCGAAATAGGATCGCTCCAGAAAAGTCGATCCCAGGTGCGCTCCAAAACGACCAGTGGAATTCGCCATTAGGGTATTCCTTCCTATCCCCGTTCTCTTGTAGTGTAGTACAATCATATATCGTTTGCTATTTCGTGTTCAAGTTTGGGTGCCCTAGGGACATAACTTGGGTCTAATAGGGTTTCGGCTCCGAGGCGTTGGTTATAGTGCCAAAGACTTCTCTATGGCTTTTCTATGGCTGTCCTCTGGTTCGCCACATAACTGCCATTCTGGTAGACATATACCGTAAATGACACGTATCAAGTAAATGACCAGCAGTGAAGCTTATTTCTGGTATTTGTTTAGAAATTTAGGCCGGAGTTGCCAGAAGCCCATAAAAGCGTCAACATTTAGCATTTCTTGGAACGCCGTAAAGTGCTGCGTGTGCCTTATATCATTGTAACGCACGTGGATTAAGTAGTTTTCGATGATTTGCATCAAGTTTGTAACTAAAACCGTAGCTTTAAAGTGAATTATTTAAAACCTAATGACTAAAAGTAATTATTCACCCACTTATGCTGAACACTAATCAATTTCTTTAAAAGGACCCTTTGGCAGGGACCACTTCGGCATCGCCGTTAATTCTGTGCGACGCCTTGTTTTTCAAGGATTGATTTGGCCCGCGCCCCCGGAAACATTCTGTATGTTCTTTCATATCCAAATTAGAAGGAAAACATAAAAAGAGTCATAGTACAGGCTAGCTGGTGGAAGTCAACCATTTCGTCGTTTACCCTGAGACTGGTTTTTTTTTTAGAAAAGCAAAAGTAACAGAAAAAAAGACAGGTCATGTGCGACATCTCATGTGCGACTTTGAGTGTTGTCTGGCTTGGCGCTTCGGATGGATTCACGTATTAATGTTGTGTTGCCTTCATCATTGATGATGCCCGGCGTGGTGTCAAGAATTACATGAGTTTAAAAACTCATGTGGCGCCTGCGCTGTATAATTGCTTTGTTCACTCACAATTGGAGTTTCCTTCTACTGCTTATAATTCACTCAATTCTTGCAAATTTAATTGCATTGAAAATTTCCAAAGACACTTTTTATGTGTTTTTGTGGCCGGTACCTCGCAAAAAATATTAGGAATACATCTGGCTTCCAAGTAATGGATCAATGTGGCGATGCAGCCGAGTTGGTTCATGATTTAAAATGGTAGCTGCGCGCGCGCTACAAACTGCGCGCAAAAACACAAGGACAAAGGGAGGAATTCAGAAGACGAGTGCTGAACTTCAACTGAACATTTAATGAAAAGAACATACCCAAGTAAGCAACCACACCGTTATCGAGTCAACGCCAAGTAATGCAGGTATGAACTTTCCGGAAGAAAAGCTTTTCATGGGTTGTTATTTTTGCGCGAACTTTTAAATGGGAAAGTGTCATGCTAAACTTAACTCCCCTAAAGCTTTTTTTTTTGTCTTGTTCATTGAGGTTGATGGAGCGTCTTTAACTTTGTTGGCGCTCCAGCTTTCGCCTGTCACCCGAGCGGATGTTTCGTACAGCGGTATTTTTTCACCATCAATAGACCCTTTTAGCATTGCGGCGCCATCTAGCGGCGCCGATTATAAACTATGCGAACTCGCTGGGAGTGGTCACGTGCACCGCTCCGGCGGGGCCGCGGCCGCCATTATGTGGTATACGGTCGCTGAGGTCAGCACTCTATAGAGTCATCGTAGCGCCTTTCAAAGCTTTGCGAAAACGAGACTGCAGATAGACATAATCCCCTTTTATTCTAGCAATTTCACCGCGACCAAGAAGCTTCTGAATCAGTGGCGGTCCGTGCGAGTATACTTGGTCCTGACTATAGGGAGAGTACGCCTCTTTAAAGCCATGAACATTGCAACCCGATATCGTTCATGGCCCTTTTACCGCTCATTCACACTGAAAGCGGATTCGCGTTCGCAAAGCGGTTGCGAACGCGGTTGTATAAAGATCCAGTACGATTGCACGCGCACTTGATGTCATCGAGTGCGCGTGCAGTTGTACTGGATCTTTATACAACCGCGTTCGCAACCGCTTTGCGAACGCGGATCCTGGTGTGAATGAGCGGTAAGTCAGTGAGTACAACCAGTAAAAGAACTATCATAGCTACGAGCACACGTGCACAACTCTCCCCGTGGATACTTTATTCGGGTGTGGCATGTGGCAGTTCTGAAATTCGGGTACAGTCTTCTTCCAGGTGTACCATTCTCTTCCTTCCCGAATGATCCGTTGTTCGAAGCAACCGGGAAATCGTTATAAACGCCCGGGGGAAACATAACACGAAAGATACACGGCGATAGGCTGAAGCAGTTCAGACAGACTGCAGCTACCTTTCGAACGTTGCTGGTAGCCACAACTTCTTGGTTCAGCAAGTTGTTCCAACCACACTGTAAACAACTTAATTTTCGCGAGGACCTATGTTTCGAAAATTTCAGGACTTAAAAAATATCGCAAGCAATAGATTAAAAAAAATAACCTACGGTAAGGAATACTAGGCGTACCCTCCAAATTGCGAAATATTGTGTCCGTCAAATATTCCCTAACCCACACTTCGTAAAATTTCCGAAATATTGAAGCCGCGAAAATAGAGTTAACAGTATTTGCTTTCAACTTAGCCGAGAGGCGCAAGAGGAGAGCGTCGTGTCGAATACCGCCACTGCTGCCAAAGCAAACGTTCTTTATACTGATGCTGCTGAAGACGCGATAAGGGACGCGATCATCCAAACGTCGGAAGTGATGGCGTGACAAGCAACTAAATTGTCGATGCAAACCGCATCGCCAACGAAGGCGCGAAAGCGACTCCATCGCCGATGTGACAGCGTCGTCCACAAAAATGCGACGGCCTGTCTCAGTCGCGATGGTAAGAGCGAGGCCACGAAAAGCAGTCGCCGCTTTCGTGTGAAGGTGCTTCCTCGTAAACTCAGTCACAAACTTGAACTGCACATTCGGTCCCGGTCCACGATAACCAATCCGGATCCGCGGCGGTGGAGCTCGCGATCGCGGGCGCATGCCACACAATGGCATTCGCCTTGTCCGATCATAGAGGCCAGCCGCACTTCCGTGCGCCGTGAAGGCAGCGGCTCATTGTTGCCAAGAGCAATTTCGAAAGGGTCCATTCATATGTCCATGCCTTTACACTATTACAAAAAAAACTTTGCAATGTTAAAATCATAAAACAAGATGTGATTTTTTTATTTGGTATTTGTGTGCATAACATTAGTGGGTTTGATATGTGTATGTATGTTTGTCCTTTGTCTGCGTTGTGGTGCACCACAGCGAAGTCATGTTACTATTGGTGGGCAGAAATAAAGCATAAACATAATTATTTCTGATATGTACAATGTAATTTTGTTTTGGAAAAATTCAGCTTGACAGCAGGAGAGCGGTGCTAATTATTGATCGATCGATTGATTTGACATACTATTAATCCAGTTAAGGACTTTAACCGGAGTGGTAATTAAAATCACACGCTGAAAAGAAATAATGAAACATCAAACGAAGCACGCGCAGAAACTCATTACTCTCCTAAAATATGCTTCGACTCTGTTTTGCTGCATCTAGCCAAAGACAGTGTGGAAAAACACGAGGCGTGGCCTATAATGTTCATCGCTCCTTAATTAGATCTCAGCTGTTCTTGTCGCCTGATGTCGCAATATCATTGGCTGCGAAGTCATATTGAGATGCACGGCGCTCGTCTCGCCCCGCGTTTTGTGAACCGTCCATGGCCATAGACAATACATGGTGGTTGAACTGCTATGCAACTTGCCCTATCCGACGCCCCAGAATATAGCAGGCAGTCACCTGACACCACATTGTTGGAGGTTCTTCGCGGCGCTCGCTGAAAACAAGCTCTGATTGATTTTCTGCAAAACAACAAATATGTTGATTCGCGAGATATGCATGATTACGCGCGGTCAACGCGGATTTCCCCCATTCAGGATTGTTACCACCGGCAGACCATAAAGGGGAGCTAGTTCTGTGGGTGCGCTAAATACGAAGGTGAAACCATAGCCTTCTATATACTGACAAAGCCTGGCGCCACGAGAAGAGGCAGTCGAAATAGAAAAGCGTGGAGCGGCAGACAACGGATGAGAGGAGAATCACGTGACTGGCGCCCCGCTGCGGCGGGACGCTGAAACGCATTTCTCCCGAGCGAACAAGTGCGTTTCGGGTCCTCGCCGCTGCAAAAGCTCTGCGCTGACGTCCAGGTTCCTCGAGAAATGGCTCTTTGATGCGCTGTGCTACAATGATCTTCGCGCTCCAAATCTGCGACCGGGCACTCTATGGCTCCGTCGTCGAACTGCCAGGCTTTGTGAGTATAGAGGAGGCTATGGTAAAACAATACGGCGAGCCATGAATTCTTCTTGCAGCTTCTGACAACTGAAGAAATGGGAGGCGTAGATTATCAACTTCACGCTTTCGTAATTTGTTCTTATGCTTTCGTATTGCCTACTACGAGGATATAATTGACGTCGGGTCATTAATATCTCGCTCGGGATTCCCCACGCCCTGTCATTTTTAATGTGTTCGTAAACGGGCCGAGGAAGTGCACATATATTTCGATTCGGCTCAAGTCCAGACGCAGCCGACGCTTCGAGCTAATGGGACCACTCAAACGGCCTTAAAAGGGCATGTGACTGGGCTTTGTTTTGTTTATGATTGCTTCAGCAATGATAGAAGACGTCGGGACGTGACGAACGTGACGTGACAAACAGCATGATGGTGCGCTTACGACAGATGTCTGATTCGTCCTGTCCGCTCGTAGCTTTGGCTGCGCCTGAACTGAAGCTGCAATTAAGCGTAGGTTTGCATCGATTCCATTGCAGGAAAGACTATACTGGTGTTAATGATCGAGTCTGGCGGGAATAGGTTATTTTACTTTTTTTATTTTTGTCGTTTTCTGGGACCTACGTGCTCATAAGAACGTTATCTGACATAATCTAAGATTTCATCTGCCTCCATAAGCTATTTTTTGCTCTGTCCACCTCTAAACATCCGTGTCATTTCATGCCCTATTAGTATTGTGCGAGCGTGACCGCGTGCGGGGCTCTCTTACCTTGCCTAAAGAATGTGCGTCTATAAAACAAGATGGGTGTTGATAGCGCATATGTGTGTGTCCTTCTTTTTTATGTCTCTTGTCTACTTCCTTGGTAACAGGCTTGGGTTAAGTTTAAGATTCCCAACGTTACGCTTCGTTTAACCATGACCTGTAATGTTTTATATATACTGAAAATATAACGTCTCTAATGGCTTCCTTAAATTAAAAAACACAACAATTAAATTAATTCGATATGTCCTTGAGAAACTCCCCTCTCGAATCGTGACAGCGCTGGCCCTTTTATCAACTCGTGCAGCGATGCTTATTTGTCAACCACGCCATCATGTACGTTTAAGAATGTGCCACTCATAAAGATTGCTCGTCTTTGTTGTCGCGCCGCAGAGCATCGCCGGGTGTCGCCGAGGGACGTCGGGGAGCAGACGAGTCCGTCCTGAGAACATCGGACGCCTCTAAGCAAAGGTAAGTCTTGCAAGACTTCCGGCGATTCTCTCTCGAGTAAGGCATCCATCAATTTCAGATGCGTTTTTCTACACATGCTTAAGCCTGACCGTGCAGGCGACTGGTGGCCGAGTGTACGAAAACACAGCAGCTCAGAACACGTGGAGCAAAGCTCATGCAGCGCAAACCACATTTCCTTGACCGCCATCCCCATTCTTCGTCCTTTTCGATCTGAATGAGCTTGCACCGGCGTGCAGTCGTGTATCACTACTTCGTCGATGCACGTTAAAGACCCCAGGCTAGGAGTGGTCTACTACGCCAGCGGGAACAGAGAAGCACACTGGAGACTATCTTTAACTTCTCGCTGTCTAAGGACACGTGCTACGCTATTGATATTCCCATGCAACGACGAAAGAAGTTGGACTGCACTTTTCGGACAAGTTGTCGCTACGTGTCACCTAGTCAAAAGAATTTGTTCCCGTATCAGTCCAGAAATGTAACGCGTCTAACTACAATTGTGTTAAGATGTGGATCTACATTAAAACTGAACACAAACACACACAAAGAAGTTTATGCTCGCCATATATCCCTTCTTTCACGGGGAAAGGCTGGCACTTCGTCACGGGGAACAATAACATATTGCCCGAACACCGTAACAGAGAAAGAAGAAGAAGGGATGGACAGGAAATGAGAACATACGATCCTATAGCCGCATGAGGAGGCGACGGCCATTTTGGCCGACACATTTGGCCGTCGTAAACTGTGTTTCGATTTGTGGTACGGAGTGAAGCAGCTGCCCTGGCAAGGCGCCAACATAGCAGCTATACTCGTTTGCCGGTTGCTCCTCCCGCCCCTCATTTTACGGTAGTTATCTATTCTGCCAATCCGCCAGGATTTCCCGATACTTCGTTTCGCTCCAAGTCCGCGCACGGTGAGAGGCTTGAGGACATGCAAGCGTGAGCATGCAAACAAAAAAACGCAGGACCGGGCCGTACTCACTGCGACTCATTTGATCAGCCTGTGATGGCTCAAGCGCAGAAAGCTGTCCAACACCCTGCACGACGTTGCGCTTTAAGCGCTGCTACATCGACACCATCAAGTTGGTAGCGTCGGTTGCATTCGGACGTATGGAAAAACAGAGTATAGCAGTGATTTCCCTACGCACCCCCTACGGGGGTGTACACTCCCCCCCCTTGTTTTTCTGAAGGCATCCCCTTAATTGGCAAAGACTCCTCTACTTTGAATGCCCCACCCCCCGTACCCCCTAGAAATTTAGACCCCCCTTCCCGTAATTTCAATTTCTGGGCAAATCCCTGGAGTATAGTGTAAAGAAGACTACGGTATCGCAAGCTCGGTACTCCATTGCGCAGGTATTTCGGCGTAACCTAGAAAGGCGAACAAAAAAGGAGGATCATACTTTAGAAAAAAAGACAAAAACGTTCCTGAAACACTGAGAAACAAATAAGAAAACTGTAATACATTTTACCGGTATTGCTCCGCTTGCCGTTTTGGAGAAGACAAAGACAATACTAGTAGTTTCATTAAAAAAAAAAAAAAAACGTGAAGGTGGAATTTTTTTCATTCCTAAAACTTTGTTTAGAGATTTAGGTCGGTTGCGTTAAAATCAACTAAAAAAAAGGTACCAAACACTCAATCACCTATAGCTTCAGTTGTATGAGAGTGTATGTTAATAATACAAATAGAACAACAGGAGCGTAACATGTAAGTTGGCAGAATAATGAATCCGCAAGTAAAAAAAACCTGATGAAGGTAAAATGCCCTTTCAAAATATGTATCCCCTTTTTCATAGTTTCTATGAAACGATAATATAGAGACGGTATGTATATTCTATAGAAAATGTATCCATATTTTTATCAACTGTCTATACTTTTGCGGCGCTTTTTGGTAAACTTTCTACAGAATGTTTTGCGTAGAGATTTCGATAAATATTGTACAAACACTGTATAGAAAACAAATAGAAAATCTAGCAACGTTTCCATCCCTTTTCTCTGACAAATCGTCCAGTTGTTCGTGAATAACCAAATGAATCCTAGATGATTCATTTTAGGTTTGTCAGAATACATCCATCGAAGCATTCACTCGCCGCCTATGCAGCATACGCAAACATCACAAATACAAAATCTGCGTAGCACTTAATGACACTAGTAATTCAGCAATGCTAGCTGATCCACCGCAATTTATTCCTTACACTTGAAAGGCATCTGTTTGAACGAGGACCACTCAAGGCAGGTAAAATGATTACAAATGTTGTTTTTTCTCGCCAATAACTTTTACGAAATGTTGTTTCTAAGGATTGGTGAACTGTATATTTAGCAATAAAGCATTACAAGAAGCGATAACTATTTGACACAGTGGGAAAAAACAGCCTCCGCGAGGAGGTTCCAAGTGGATGTGAAGTCTCTTTTCCGCACTGCATCTTATTTATTCTATGCAGTCTAGTTCATAGAACTTACATAGCAATATGGTGACAGAAAGTTTATTGATACGTAGATATAGAAATTCTACAGCATTCATATCGTCTGTACTCTATAGACTTCAGTCGGAAGAAAGTCCATAGACACCCAACTAAAAATTATAGATACGACGTGACTGGATAGAAAGTTAAAAATGACGTTAAAATGTGCATAAGTTCTTATAAACTGCCTGAAATCTTTTTTTGTGTGTGTGTGGAATAATTGCAGCACATATTAGCGCGTTGCGTAGGTTTGTCACTTCCCTTCGCATTTTTAAAATAGACTTCATCTCATCGCCCTAATATCATAGAATAATACGAACCACTGTTAATGATGCGACTTTTTTGAACTCAGAGTCACCGAAAACTTGAACAACGCAGGAGTGCGGATTATTACGTTGGCGCTTCCTGCTTCCTGAGTCGTATTTCGGCGTTCATAACGTCCGATGCTCCAATATCATTGGCTGCGGAGCGACCATAAGATGCCCTAGACACACGTTCGCAAGTGCTGCCTCAGGGCGCCGCCATCTTCCTCATTGCGGTGCGCTTGGGCGCGGCCATAATCCGATTAAGGCGCCTTAGCGAGGCTTTGCAATCGGATTATGGCTGCGCCCAGCGCACCCCAAATAAGGAAGATGGCGGCGCCCTGAGGGAGACCTGAGTCGCGCTTGCAAACGAGTATGAAGTGACTATACGGCGAGCAGGTGCTCCAAAACGCGTCTATGGAGCATCGGAAGGCAATGAGAAGCACGCCAATTAAAGGCGACAAAGAGAGCGCGCAAGAAACGCGTGATGACGCGGCAACAAAGCGCTCACCGTCATGGTTGAGGTCGGTGGGAAACACAATAACAAGGCGTGAGTTTTGGAGGTGTATATAAATGGACGAGATGCTCAAGAAGCGTACGAACTTGCACACCATATACAGTTGCTTTCTAGGCGACGACGAATGTCGGTGCAGAACAGGCACTCTAAAAACACGCGTGTGCCCTAGAAATTGAAGACCTACTTCGAATCGATAATTAATCGGATGAGACGTTTAGTGTCAACCATCGCCAACGAAATAAGCGGATAAAAAATTTCCCCTCCATAACAGTTTGTCCGTTGAAACAAAAGAAATCACTTTTGCGACTTAAGTTCAGAGGAAGATTCGATAAATTTAAGACGCTAAGTTGCGTTGATCCTGTGAAGTTGCTTGCCCATCTCCGCGCAAAACCCGCGTACAAACTCGCTTTATTTTTTTTAAATTTTATTTCTGGATCTGCCCTAGTCACTAACCGAGTTCTCAAATTCTAATGGCGCAGCCAGCACGCGCAACGACACGCGGGGTCAGGGCGGACTTCTCGAAACACCGCCGCCAGCAGCAAGTAAAGGACCGCTGAAGAGTGGCGTTAACGAGAAAACGAATCTGCGAAAGAAAGGCCTCGGCATAAGCTGCGCAGAACGTGATACGTGTCCGATCGGACGAAACACTGGCCTCATTAACGCGCTCGCTGGATGAGGCTTGCCTCTTTCTGTTGGCACATCAAAGAAAGGCAACAATAAACAGAAGAACAAAACCAAAAACAATCTATACTCCGACTCAGGTTAAGTTCGACCGCAGGACTGCTTAGTGTTTGCGGGTCATTGATTTTAGTTACGTGATTGGAAAGGCTCGAAAAGAGACGAGCGCCGTGAGGATGTGCCTTTCGTCACCGCTCAATTGGCATCATCAGACCGTAGTGTCATCTGTGGCCGGACTTGCGAAATCTGAGCATATTTATAACACGCGGGGCCCGAAGGAGGCCTTTTCGTAGCGTTCTCCGTGCAATGCCACGACAGGCGGAAAAAAATTCCTATGCAGAGTTGGAGTGTTGCATCTTGAATATCGTTATTATTTCACCTTCGGGTTTCCGTGGCGTGTGCACCGGTGTCGGCTGCTCACTCCCAAGGGCACCACACAAGCAACGGCCGTTTGTTGAAGAGTTTCTACCGCACTGTTTAATCAGGCACGCACCACCAACTTAAAATGCCGTGTCTTTTTATTAGGGGATGAACGACAAGCTGTGTGATGTCATGAATGACTGTGTAGCAGATAACGTTGTACATCGGCAATAATTTATAGGTGCATTTGAAAAATACTTATCTGGCCTTTTGAAGACGGTAACTCGTTCTAATTCTTCAATTCGCTCGTGAGTGTCCGAAAGTTTCCTTCAAATCCTGCATAAGGGAGCGACGTGTGAACACAAATCGGATATAGCGAATTTGCATACATCTAAAGATCGGTCGGGCTTAAGAAAAGGAACCACCAAAGATATGCACATACTTGTCAGATATTGCAGCCTTATAGCTAGTAGTAGCTGCGAAACTCCTTTACTGAGGTCATTGACGTGCATCGGGGAAAAATTACTTCACCAACATCTTTTAGCCAGAGGAACCCGGGAAAAAAAGGTGTGGTGTATTAGAATGCGCTACTTAGAGGTGATTCAGAAAGTATTCGCCCTCGGGTTTTTCTGAAACATCTGGTGGCTGCACTGTCTTATCAGTGCATTTTGGATGAAGTTCTTGACTCTGCAGTCACTGCTGTGCCGGTTTGCACGTTCTACGTGAGTTTACCGGTGACTGCTGTTCAAATAGCACTGACTGCACGGAAAACAATGGTCAAACGAAGTGCAAGGTACAGTAATTCGTTGCTTTTTTTTGTGGTCAAAAGGGAGTGTCTGGTGCAAATATTTATCGAAGACTTTGCACACAGTACGAATAAACTGCTTGGTAGCGAAGGAGCATACTTTCTATATGTAATGTTTGGAGCTGGGCTAGTCGGTGGTGCGTAGTGAACAAAATATTCAAATAGTGCGAAAAACCACAAGGACAAGTAGAAGAGGACCAGAAGAGAGCCCTGTGTCTGTGTCCCCCTTCTACTTGTCTTTTTTCTCGCTGTTTTAATTATGCGTATTTTAATGAATAGATAAATTTCAGGAAAGACGCACAAATCTCGGTCACGAAGAAGGAGCCGTACACCGGTTTGCGTCTGCGACTGAAGACCAGATTAAGCGTGTATGTAAACTCTTTCTGTCGGATAGACGAGCGAAGGTGGTTAATGGGGCAAATCATTTGTAAATATGCCAAGGTTTCCCCTGTGAAGTGATTCACAGCATACTTTGATTTTGCAGCCCAAGTTAAAGATAGGTCATAAAGCCATGAGTGCGGATAATCTGTTAATAACATATTTACTGCCTGGAGGACGTGCACAATTTGTTATATATTACGCTCTTTCAGCACTCGTATTGCGTAAGTGTCAAAGAATAATACCAAATGTTTTTCATTAACATCTCACTTTGATGGACAAAATATATTCAGCAAATGGATTCCATATTATATGGTACAAGGCTCCGGTCAATTAGTTTGTATTACAATGTCTCGAGGTTCGTCAAGAAAACTACGAGCGCCGTCGACCAGGTTGATAGACGTTACTTGTCTCCTCTATGATGGTTATACAGTTTTTTTAATCATTTTTTCAGACCTGATCTGAAAAACGCGATGAAAGTTATACTTACGTGGTTTGTGCAGGTGAATTATAAGGCCAGGAGGATATTATTCTGGTGGTTAATCTTTGCGATAAGCCGGCTAATGTACGAAAATTCATTAATTGAAATTTTAATTCGTGAAGATAAAGATATGGTTACAATTAGAAACTTAGTGTCATCGAAAAGCACTATATAAATTATTTTAAAATGACTCGAGGCTCATGGGAAACGCGGCAGCGCACCAAAGTTACCTGCTCGTGCAGCAGGCGCAAAGCTAGCAGCGGCGGAGTGCAATGATAAACTAATCATCCGCGTTCTGGTCAAATGTTCCAATCCGGGGACCTTCTTGGTGTTCACCTATAAGGCTATAACATGTCTGAGGAAAATATAAAAGGCGCAAAAATCCAGCTCTTGCGAATGGTGTCGCGATGTGTACATATGTTCAAAGTTGTTTTCGATTGTTCTTATGGAGCAACTATTTCTTTCGCAGCAAACGAGTAAATAAAAACGAAACAATGTGTGATGATCGTGAAAATTGTTTTAGAGCGCAGCTCTTAGGCGCCCGTTTCCGGCTTGAGCCACGTTGGCGTCGGCGTAACCGCATGGTGCGTTAAGGGAAACGTCCCATCATGGACCGCGCCGAAACGTCGCGTGACGACGCGCGTTTCGCGCGTGGAAGAAGGAGAAAGGGAGGAAGAGAGGGTACGGATGAAGAGGAGGGGCATACCCTCTCCTCAGTACCCTTCCCTCGTCGTCCTCAAGAGCTGCGCTCTAAATCGGCCTTACAGGAAGTTGTAAACGTCTTTCTTTTTTTTTTAGCTATGAAACATTATGCTTTCTCAACTAGATCTGTCCCTGTGCAAGGCTTCTCTTTGCGTTTTATTTTCCGTCCTCTGAAATATTTTCCAACGGCAGAATAGCTTTGTTTTTCATTTTGGAACATTTTCTCTTCTTGCGTGTCAAGTGTTTCGAACGCCTTACATTTTTATTGCGCGTGTCTATTATGACGGTCTTTTTATAACCTACCACTCTCAAGAAAAGAAAAAGGAAAAGAAAAGAAGATAGCTCAGAAAGCGGATTTGCAGCCCCTAAGCTCGACCTAGAAGAAGGCCCTCGTTCACTTGCAACATTTACAAGCCAGTAAGTCTTTCCCTTGGAGCACTTGGGGAGAAAATAATTGAGATTAAAGGACCAAGCTCGTCAAATGAAGATAATGAAGAAGCCCTTCCATCTATAGTTGAAGTTCGACACGTTATGCTGAGCTTGGCGTAGAGCCTCGAATGTTGCTTTCAGTTGCGTTTTGAAGACTTGGTTATTTCGTGAAAATGTCTCTTTGAGTAATGCGCACGACAGTTACCCCATGGGCACAATTTTAAGTCACGGTATTCACGCTGAACTCTGCACAAGTGTACAATACATGCTCGTAGTTTCCGGTTTAGTATGGCGGCCTAAACAAATTGACGCAGCTGCTACCTGTACTCCGTCTACCGCTGAGCTGGCAGTGCGATGGAAGCTACGCGCTTGCCAGACCGATTCCAATTCCCTTCATCTGCTGAGCCGGTTCTCTGCGAGTGGCTGTGGGCGTGAGTTTGACCACGTGACGAAAAATGGACGTTAGACGGGTCTAACGGGCACGTGGATTCTCCCGCACTTTCAAGGGCTATTCCCACACTTGTGCGAAGTCCAACCAAGTGCGGCTGCGACGGCATGCGACATGAATCCTTTCACGGGTTGCTATGGCAACGAGGTTCTAAGCCACTTAAAACTGTGCTGTTGCCATAGCAATTCTTAAAAAAGATTATTGTCGCAAAGAAGTTGCAGTCGCACTCGGTCGAACTCGTGCAAGTGTGGGAACCAGCCTTTAGTTTAGGGGTGAAATAAGTGCAGTGGGCGCGCAATGTTTCGTAAGAAAATTTACCATTTTCTTCTCATTCTACGGTTAAGTCCACCTCTCATAGAAAATCCCTTTTTGGGAGGCTATAAAAATAATCCCGCAAATATGACCCAATTACCGTACATAGCGACGTCCGTGAAGCGCAGTTTTTATTTCCGAAAGAAGGACTTTCAAAACGTGCGCCAGATCTAAGAATAATTAACGTGAATATCTGCAGCCACTAACGCGATGTCAAAACGACGATTAAGGGATATCGTTGCTTTTTGAGAAGCTAGGTTTTCGAGTAAAATGTTTACCGTTTCCTTGGACGGAAATGAATCTTCCAGGAATCTTCGAAATGGACTCAGCATTTTTTGTAGTGGCTTCTAGCTGAGGAAATTGGTGTCCCTTTAAGGAAATGTCAGACGTCATTGTGTGATTCAACGGATAGTTTCATTTGGAGTTAGTCCCACATGCTTGTCTTCTCTCATTCTACGTTTAAAAAACCGTTTGCGGTCACAGATTCGGTGGCTTAAGATAAATTTATTTCGCACTTCTCTCCTTCAAAACAATAATACCCAATTTCTGTAGTCGAAGTACATCGTCTTGTTTCTATTTGCTTCCAGATCTTTCTATTTATCCTGGGAGAAATAAACGTACCGGCATGCTCAAAGTGAAGGAGTAGCAAACAACTTTGATGTCACACTTCATAAAAAATATATATGGGTTCGAGCTTGCGAGTTGTTCTGGAGCTGTTAGATCGAACCCCTAGTGATCGCAAGAAATACCCGAAGAAAAGTGTGCTTTATAAGAAACCACATATTTCATGATGATGAAATAATTTCTACGACCAGCATCCACCTTGATTTACAATATTCTTGCGCATCAAAAACATGTCTTTCCTTTTTATTTGAGTTTACTTCCGCGCAGGGAATTTCACTATGCAGTAATACATGCGCTAGAAATATCGTTTTTTATTATTTACAGCTTTCGGTTTTGGGACTTTTTCTCAATCGTGATTACAACAGTCGATAGCAACTCTGGATGAAACAGACCAGGGTAGAATGAAATCATTTTTTCTGCGAACTAAATTAAATCGTGCAAAAGCTAAATAACATGAAATGTCTCTAAGAAAAATAAAGAACGTTTGAGCACGGTCAGAACGATAGACCTCTTGAACTGATCCCACAATTTGTTCAGGGAAGGTCTTCGGCTTTTAAAAGACTCCCTGTCAGCATACTTTCCCCAAGAGCACTTAGGGACTCCCTTACTGCAATCTGCATTAAGCGTTTTCGAGAAGAAAGAATAAAATATTTAAATGTTCATTGGGACACTTAATTGTCTCTTCGTTCCAGTTTTTCACGGCATTTGATTCCAGTATACTAAGACGACAGGAACTTGTATAGTGACAAATAAACATCGCACCGACTAGTATATCCTTTTTGTATACCATGGCCTTCTCAAAAGTAGCCACTACGCTGGTCGAAAGTATGCTCTGATGATCGTATTTTATTGTGATGTGAGATATTGTTTAATTCACAGTCTGTTCTTTGCTTTTTCTCGCTTTGTTCTAATTGCTAAGCTTTCGTCTTCGTTAATCCATACTCGTTCAGTTTGACAGATGCTTAGAACCAGTCATCTTCCTAACCAATCGCAGGTCCTAGCACAGATTTTTGTTTTTGCATGACTCTTAAGCTATCATTTAGGGAAACACTCAAATTTCTCATACAGCCATACTATAGTCGCTATTACTTCTGTAACAAGATATTTTAATAATGTACAATATAGAAATATTTCATTTTTCCACCGCCTCTGCATCTTGGCCGAAGAGCTCTAGAGCACTTCAAAGCAAACAGCTAAGATTGCCTGGAAGGGGTTCGTGATTTTCTTGTAGATGGAATAGCGCGATTTCTCGAATTAAATCCAGAAAACCTTAATGTCTACCCAAAGTAGTCGGAAAACGTATCTGCTTACTGACGTCTTCGAGTGCACTTGGTACAGTAGAACAGACCTTTGACTTACAATTACAAAGAACACGGTACCCGCATTGGTTGATGAGGAAGGACAGTTTCCGATACGTTCTGTTCATAATGCTGATTAGATATACGCGCACTATCTCTCGTCTCCATCAGGTAATTGATATTGTTGAGCCGTGTCAGACGAACGCGGACACCAGGACCGGCTTGCTAGAAAAACAGCGTCTCAGCTGAGACTGGGGAAACAAAAGCACTGCGAAAGCCAGCACACGAGCTGAGCGAGCCTCAAATTGCGTCTCCAGACGCTCGCACGCCCCAACCTTTGTAGTGCCTTCTTTCACCCAGTTTCGGCTGACATGGTGTTCTAGCAAGCCGGCACAGATGAACCCGTTTCGTGATAAATGTGGCGCGCATTTCTAGTTTAAAAAGACATTCCCACCAAATTTGTCGACAGGTGGTTGTTGATTTTGTAGCGTTAGCTACACTGGCTGAGGTTGAGCAGTTTCGCGTGGCCCTCATAATGAGCCGTGCTCATCATGAAAGCCACGCGCCACGAGCGGCCACGCGCTACGCGCTAGCCACGCGCGGCGGCGGTGGCTCCTCCGCCGCCGCCGCCGCGCGCTTTGCATAATGAGCACGGCACGCATAATGAGCACGGCTCATTATGAGAGCCACGCGAAGCCGCCGCCGCCGCGCGCTCCGCCGCAGCCGCGACCGCCTCGCCGGTCTGTGCATTCCAGAGGAGTGACATCATAGCCGCGGCAGGCGCACTGGCGCCGCCGCGTGCCGAGCTTTGCGCCTCCATTGCGCAGTAGCCAAGTCTGACGCTGTACCGGAGCCGCTTGATAGCGACTCTGATTTCGTGCGCATAAGCTTACGCTACGTATATCCTGGCATAGCCGTGCTAAGCCACCGCAATTTTTTACGTACTTTTTACATTGGAAGCCTGGTAACAGTCACTCGTGCACCTCCGTCTAAAACCCGGCTGTGGCCATCGCAGTATGCCTTTTTCTAAAACCTTGCTGCCGCCTCCGCTTAAGATTATGAAAACCGCTGCGGAACACATCGTGGCAAAACCACCCTACACGCCTACGCTACCTCTATTCAGAAAGAAAACAAAAAAACGTTTGGCAGGAAGTGAAATCGTGCAGACGAGCAGATTAAAAAACATCTGAATCGAGACACAAAAAGAAGTTAAAATAGCGGTTAATGCGACACGAAGTCCATGTGTCGTGCTGGCCATTGCTCGAGTTTTCATTGTCTCAAAAACTGGTTTATGAAAAACGTAACAACTTTTTTTTAAAACTCATGATGATTTTTTTTATCGTGCAACACAAATATATCTTTTTGGCTGCCTTTAAAGAAATATCCGTATTTTGACGAGACGTGAAAAAAAAGTCAAGTTGTTGCGCATACAAAGTAGTAACAACGTAAAGTACAGTAGCATCATAATACAAAAAATCCCTCCTTAAAAAAAAGACGCTTATCTCTTACCCTTAACTGCCTCTTAATTTTCTGCAATCAAGAAAAATAATCATGCGGTAATAGCCTCCAAATCTTCTCGCAGCCTCCTACGCTTCACCTTCTTGTTTCCTTTCCATAAAATACGAAAAGAGCCACCATATAAACAACGCAGAATTATAAGTAAATCACTCGAGATTGGGAATGGGGAAAACACGAGCCTGCTTATCAGCATCGCGAACTTCTCGAGACCGTCCGCAGCTCATACCACTCCAGAATATTCAGGAAAATATAACGTTTTCCCGCAAAGATTTCCTGCGAATCCCCTGAGGCGGTGCTCAGCTCCTTTTTATATGCAACTGGAAAACAAATTGCAGTAACGCTTCGCTGAAAGTTGAACACGCTCGACTTGCATGCAGACACACACAAAAAAACCCACATAAAAAGAAAACTAAAATAGAACGCGCTCTTAGCGGAAGTTTACCGCAGTGATGTTCCAGATTTTTTCCACATTCTCCTTAATAAACTCTCCCACGTTCTGCCACAACCTGCTCGTTAAATGTGAAGTTCATCTTGAGTGGCGTTTGCAGGCGAAAAGACTCCGCAAATATTTTCCCTAAGACTGGAGGCCCAATTTGCCTTTCGAGTCGTAAGAAACTGCGAGCACAGATGTAGCGGGAAAAGAAAAGGCGCCTGCGGCTCATTTGTTCTTATGCTGCCCGTCGTTCGGAAGTTTTGCTTAATTATAACCTTTGGAGGTGTCTCATGGTAATACTTGCTTAAGCGGTTAGGCATGATCGATCGCTGCAACATGCCGAATATGATTTTATTTATATGTAAGTCACATTTATTTTACTACGTTCTCGCAACCGCTGTAACCTTTTTCAACCCACTTAGCTACAGACATCCGTGCACTACCTAACCAAATGTGGAATGTTATAAGAAAAAATAATCACAAAATGTAGAATTTAATTAGCTTAAACCCCGCGCCAAGAAAGCACGTTCAGAGGTAGAGAGATAGAGACAAAATAAACATAACTTGTGGAGCGATTGGCAGGAGAAAAATATAAGAATGAGTATCTTTAAGCTGTCTCAGTGGTTTGCTATTAAAACAGCAGGCTCCTTTGTGATTTAAGCTGCACCTGAACCAAACATTTAAAGCACCCACGATAATGTGTATCAAATAAAAAATCTTAAATAAAAAAAACGTGCGTGCGAAATGTATGCCACATCATATGCACATGGAGTGCATATGATGTATGAAGGCAGAGGCGCCGCGCGTCTACTGCAAATGAAAAAGAGTGGAGGGGGGGGGGGTGACCAGAGAGAGGAGGGAATTAACCTCCCTGCTCCCCAAAAAATTATCTGAGCGTCGTTGTCTTTGCCTTCCTCCTGCATCTACCATGCTCCGACTCCAAAAGGCTATAGGACATCGTCCGACGATAATTATTAGTAGGGACGCTCTCAGGACGACTGGTCGCAATAAAATTTGTTCAAGTGCAGTTTGACCCTCTGAGCTTTGGATAGTCTTGCGAATTAAATTTGTATCGCATTATTTTATAGTAAGCTGCTCCTACATGAATAACATCAAGTTAGGTCTTCCCTTGAACTGCAAAAAAACTAATCAACCAAAAAAAATTGGCTGGTATGCTGTTACGGTAACAATAGCCACTTATTTTTTTTCAGATGCCATTATTTAGTAGATACATGGCATCCGATTGTTGAGAATCTCATAAATCCTTTACCAGAATAAGCATTCTTATGAGTCATACTGCCTGGTGTACCATATAACATAGGATGTTATAAATAGGCACCCTCCACATAATCCGCATAGTTTTCCCGAAGACAATATGTGATACAAAGGGGGGAATTAGTGATTTTATTTCGAAACTAACAATTAGAGATAGTAGATAATTGATAGTGTTAACTTTTAAATATTTTTAGGAAAATGTAATAATGAACTATTACATATTACTCGAAGGAGCTTCTAGTGGACCGTAATCTATTAAGGTGAATTAAGTTCCAGCTTAAGTTATGAATGAACCAGTACGACTCTGGGGCAGCAAAATTGTTCTAAGTTTAAAAAAAGTATGTCGGGGATTTTGAGAGACGCTGCTGTTATACGTGACAAATGATTGAACCCGCGAGCAAACTTTTGCTCTAACTGCTAGAACATCAAAACCAAATTTCGCCGCAGAAAATTGTTGGCTGTGCCAAGATGGCGAGAAAGAAAGAGACGCTCCTGTTGCATTTCATATTCTGATAGAGCTATGAGGAAAACGTAATGGCGTTAGGAGGCCCCTAGAGTATTTTGATGCCTATTGGTACATGTTTCATGTTTTAGGCACGTATATAAATTTTATGCTGTTATTATATTTGAAAGGATATATTATTTCGCTTGTATTATGTGGTGTAGCTTGTGTTGTTAGTTTATAAATTGATAATTATGTTAGTTTTCGTATCTTGTTTTTCTGTGCAGAGAGTCTTGTTAATTATTAGTAAAGCGTGCTATTTTACGCTAAATATAATTATCGTAGTTCACACCTCTGTCATTTTTTTTATTAATTTTAACTGCTGTTCCCTTCTCTTGGTGTCACCTCGGCAGCGGGTGTCTATACCTTCAAGCTGAAGGTAACAGAATATGGGGTGATCAATAAGTTTTGTCTTCTAGGCTTTATCTTTTTTATTCCGCATCGGGATGGAAATATGATAAATTCAAATAAACGTTTGGAATCTCCTGTTTTCAAAGAGCTCATACAATTTTAATATAGTCCACACCGACGACGGTGCACTTCTGCATCCTGTGTACTACTCTCCTAATGCCATCGTAGGTGATCGAGGACGGCTGTTGGCGAGACCAGCTCCCCGTGCAGGAGGAGCTAAAGTTACAAAATGTTTTGCCTGATTCACTTTACAGCCCGGACCTCGTGTCTTCAGACTTATAGCTCTTTTCTTGGTTGAAGGAACATCTGAAAAGTACACGGTTTGCATTCAACGACCAGGTTACCGGTGCACTACGCCGCTGATGTCGTCAACAGCCACCCTCAATCATATAAGACGGCATGCGGAGTATAGTTCACCGGTGGCAGAAGTACATTGCCGCCGGTCCGAACTATAACAAAAAGTTCTGAGCTCCTGGGAAAGAGGAGCTTCTACACATTTATTCGAAGCTAAAAAAATGCAATTCCCCCATAGAATAAAAAAGTTATAGCCAAGGAAGGAAAAATTATTGATCACTTCTTTATACTATTAAATATTTCACCATACGCACATGTAAATACCAAAACCTAAGAGTTCTTCACTGATTTTGGTTGTACCGATGCTAGAGTTAGTTTTGGTTTAGTGAATAAAATACGGAAGACCATATGTATATATGTTAAAGAAGTATTAAGTGTGTAAAATAATAAAACCGCTCTCCTCGCCTTTATTTCTTTGCTTCCTCTTTCTCGCTTTGTTATTTAATTATATTCAAGAATCTGCACTGAATAAAATACGGAAATACGGATGCAATAAAATTCGCTGAATGTCAAAATATTGTACTTCTCTAACGAGGGCCCTCTTTGTTTTGGGGCAAATAGTCTCGACATCACGTTCTTCAGCTAATGAAAGAACTCGGACCAGAGTGCGGTGCGTTGTTAAAGAGCATTTTGTGTGGTTTTGTGCATTCAAATAACGTACAATGGGGTTAAATTTTAGTTGGGTAGAAATATTTCTCTAATATTGCTTTATTTTTAAGTAACTGTCTTGGACGACCTTTTGAGAATGCTTGATCGAGCTGGGGCGGGTAAAAAGGGTGGGTCGAAGTGATGTCATGCTTTCATTTCAACTAACCTGTATGCCTTGGCACCGAGTCGGTCATCTTTCATTGTAAAAAAAAGAAAAACGCTTTTAGTTTATCAAAAGAAGTGTGAAGGCAATGTTCATAAATGGGCTTCCTAGCATATTTTTTTTGTTTATCGGGAGATGACGGTATTTGAAAGGAAAACTATCAATCTGTGTTAAAAAAGCTTGCGTCGTAATGTTGTACCACGAATGATTTATTTATTTATTCTTTTACACTTTAAAGTCATCGAAGGCCTTACATAAGGTATAATACACAAAGAAACAATACATAAAAATAAGCTCGGTCATACACAATGCTAAGTAGAAATGTCAAGTCATGTTATTAGTTACCTTTTGGCTGAGCAAAACGGAAACACTGTTGGAAACAAGGGTTTAAGGTGGGCTGTTCAATGCGATAATCGTACTAGAAAAAAAAACAAAAAAACTAACTAGTATATCGAAGAGTTTATTTCTTGTAGGACCTTTCAAATTATGACTGTGGTTGAAACATTAAGATGACCTATACTGATTTGGTCGTACAGCATGGTAAGTGTAAGATGCATTGCTATAAAACCTAGGAAGAAGACATAATTGTGGAATTATTCGTCGATATTCAACGAAAGTTATTTCGAGAGGACTTGAGTGCGGAGACACTGATTGTACGTCGGTCTAATGATGTTATGAAACGGACTTCCGTATCTTGAATTGCCTCTAATGAATTTTTTGTATGTTTATAGTGAACTCCAGATTGAAGATACCAATTCTAAATTGAGATTTACATGTCTCATACGCTAGCTTTGGTATGCATGGAAGGCTGAATTTAAGTTTCGTTTAATTTAACTAATTGAGTGTGCCGCATCAGAAGCTATTGACTTTATGTGGTCTTGAGTTAGGTTAGATGACATATGTCAGACATGTCGGATATGACAGAGAGATAAGTTTGGTCAGATGAGAGATGAACTCCGAGGTACTTGTAACAAGGACTCCAAATGCACTAAGTCATTGTCGATAAGGTAAGAATATGATGAAATATCATGTTTTCCGGTAAAAGAAACAAACTTGCATTTTGCGGTATCTAATGGACTTAGCCACGTTTCACACCATGACTTAAATTTTATTAGGTCTTCCCGTGATTTAATGTGGCCTTGATGTTCTCATCGGCCGAGAGCCGGATGGTTGAGGAAATGTTCTTTAGCAGATAATTGGTGCAGAATAAAGACAATAGTGTTGAGAGAACAGAAATGAAAGGAAGTCCGGATGGAAGTCTGTGAAAAAGAGAACTCTGATTGTTGGCGACTGCGTACTGGTGTCGCGATCTAAGAAATTCCTGAATGCAGGATAAAACGAGAGAACAAATGCTTGATGAGTTCAGTTTAAAAACTGAACTCATTGAGCATTCGCAATGAGTTCACTTCAGTCGCAGCGTAATTGCCTAATTTAACGTGGAAAAAGAAGATTAACAAGCGCACCGACAGTACCGAGGCACCGATCTTTAATTACTCTGAAAACATTCAACGTTAGAGAGTTTCGTTCCACGGTTAGAGTTTGCTGGTTGATGACACTCGCACGAATGGAAGGTCGCTAAAAACGTCAACGTTGCATGTCCGTGGCTTATGTTGGATGTTAGCCAAAAGAGACGATCTTATTAGCAGGGTTCTGCGTTTTTGTGAAATTCTGATATACCCCGCGAGCTAATCCAAGAGCCGGTTTTTTCAAATTTGGGGGGGGGGGGGGAAGTCGAATTAGAGTTTTCCTTGGATAACAAACAAAAACCCTGTCTTCAAGGGAAGAAATCTTGATCTGTAGCTTTATTTTACGCTGACCTGGAGTAAAAACCCCACCAAACTGCGTCCGAGTTTGGTGGGGTTTTCTTCAGAAACCACACATCTTGTCTCGTTTTCTTTTATCGGTAAGGGTGCGTTTTCCACGTATTTGGTTCACACGTATACGTTCCCTGGAGGTCAAGGGAAATGGATGTTTGCGTCCTATTTTCAAAATGCTTTTTAACATAAACTCCGATCTCAAAATTTGTTGGTTCGTCCATTTGTACGTCTGTCCATCCGTTCGTGCATTCCCCTTCTAAGTTTAGCGGAGAAATTGACGTCACATATCCTACACCAATTCAGTTTCCCAGCTTAAATTAGTGGGAAAATTGAAATTGTATTACCTGACGTATCAAGACATATATACCGATTCAATTTCTCGGCTAAATAAAGTTGAAAAGGTTTTGTGACGTGTCCTTAAGTGACGTGATCTATAGATCAATCTAGTTTCCGTCTAAATTCAGAGGAACAATGAATACAAACATAAGTTCTTCGCTCCCTGAAAAAAAGAACAAAAAAAAACTCAAGTGTATTTTGAACAAGTTTGAACAATCGCTCCTTAAATAAGTTGAGTTTAGTCTATTATAGAACTCTGTAGATGATGGTCGTGGTCATTGTTTTATTAAACCCCGATAAATCCACAATTTTGTTCCACACTGAAAAAGGATATAAAACATACGTCTATTATGTAGACGCAAAAACTAAACCACAAAAGAGACTCCCGAAATGGCAGAAAAAGACATCCCCAAATATAGGGAACCCTACTTATCAGTACAAAAGTGCCCGCGTCTGCCCTCCCCTCAGGAAAAAAAAAAGATGTCGCCGGATTATTGTTTTTTCAACGGTGGGGTGATCGCGGTGAAAGCTGAGGAGATTCTCATATGTCTACTGCAGTATTAGGGGGTCGTTGGGGTCCAACTTTGCACCGTAACTTTAATCAACCCTTCCTGTAAAGTTCCGCCGTCCTGTTCGTTGAACTTGAGAGAAGTACGGCCTTAAAACGTTCTCGGCGTAATATGACACACCCCTTCGGTGACTGTTGAGATCCCTAGTGGGCGGATTTGACTACGTGTCGATGTTGTCGCATTCGGGCGTCGACTTAATTTTGGTGCGGGTGCCATGTAACTAAAATTTAGGTTCTCGTTTAAAGGATATCAAGGTGATATAACTTAATCCTAGTCTTTCGCTGATCCCTGCCAGATACCCTTTGTATTGGCGGGCTGATGAACACCTATTTCATACTTTCTTTATCCTAATAGACTGCTCCGTCACGGGTGTTACTGTTACTCTTACAAGACTAAATTTTACAATGCAAGCAACAGAAAAAACTAAAGAAGAGGGCATTGAACTCCGCCAATAAAGCAAACTTTGGCAATTATAAAAACTATTTCCGAAAATTATATCGCTCCCCTGAGATACAACGAATGCTTGCGAAAACTATTCTCGTTGTCAGATTAAAAAAAAAAAAAGAAACTTTGTGCATAGTTGATACGCTGCTCGAAGTATTTATCACAACGTTGGTGGTTGAAGTAAGACGAAACGTGTTCCCTTTCGATGATTTTGTCGTTTGAAACGTGTATAGCCACGGGCGATATGAAAAAGCCTCGGCGACCGCATTGCTTCGAAGGCCTCCAGTGCTATCTAACGTAAGAAAGCTGAGTTATCATCGAAGCTATTGTGTGAACGAGCGGCATTTTTACGGCTGTGTGTTTTTGTCGTTACTCAGCACTTGCTCAGGAGACTATTACTGAGTTAACGTCGATGGCATTTAATTTCCCCGATAGCCCAGTGAATTAAAATAAAAACCTCGTATGGTACTTTTTCCCGCAAACTTTTTATCAAAGGCTGGAAAACGGATCGCTCAACTTGCCGAACTGGTGGTTTCAGCCATGGTTTATTTATTCATTTGTCGCGGAACACCTCTACATTCGGAACTAAACGAAGCATAAACAGCAGAAGCTGATCTAGCGCAGAGTGGCAACAAAAATTGATCAGTTACTAAACTGATAATGGTTCAGCTTTCTCCTGACAGGCAGGCCTCTAAAGCCACGCGCTCGGAAGCATGGATGGATGGATGTTAATGGCTATACCCTTTGTAACGGGCGGTCGCTTGCGCCACCTAGCTTAGTTCTCAAAAGACCTGGGCTTTTTATGTCGATCGCTACTGCTCGTCTTAATGAACATATCTGCATAATCGAAAATTTACCTATATACACCTTAATTTTCCAGATGAAGTGGAAAACTATTAATGCTTCGCAAGGCGCCGCACCTTTTATTATAATGTTCTTGAGGTGAATAGGAATAAAGTCACCTTAGTAGAATGCATAAAAAATTGTCGCGATTCAATATATCTCGCAGGTGATACTAGCAGATACTGAGTGTTCGCGATATTTTTTTACCTTTAAAAGAAATTAAGCTATTACCAGGGACATCAAATGATTGGCCGTTATCCGACGTGCATGATCAGTACTTGCTCCCATATGTCCACTGCCAAGAACCACGCTCCTTATTGGGTGGAATTGTCGTTGAACGTACACTGCCGTTCTTTCCCCCTAATTAACTTATTTCCTCATGGCGGGAGATAAATTACAACCAGTTTTTAGCCTGCCCTTCGAAGAAGCAATGCCCAGAAATATGCTACATTTACTACAGCAATGACCAAGATGGCAACAACTATGCATTAATCTTGCATTACCAGAGGAACACTGGCACAAACGTATCTACGCTTCAACAATTTGTACCATATTCTCATATTCGTTCGGGTTGCAATTTTGGCTTAAGAACTCACAGAGGAAAATCAAACGCATCCAATACACTGCTAAGTGCATTGACCAAAACGTCGTCTGGAGGCTGTCGTGTACACACCTACGAACCACACATAAAAAAGAGAACGAGAGAACAAAAAATCGCCTCATCTAAACAGATGTACTTAGCAGGAATGCGGCCGTCAAAACCATCCTTTATTGTTTCCAGTGTCGTTTCCCTCGAAGTGCCAGCAGCACCTGACGTTTTGTAATCGCCAAACAACAGGGAAAAAAGTCCCCCCTTTTCTCATTATTAACGCACGAGACCTCTTGCGCAATATAATATTGATCTCGCAGTCGGAAGAGATAGCCGAGAATAATACATCTAAACAGACGACTAGATGGCGTGCAGTTGCACACGTAACCAACAGGAGAGTCGGCTAGTTTGCAGAAGGGAGTTCCCTAGGCCTATCTTCGGCTCAATTGTCTCAGTTGCAAGTTGGCACGATGTTCATGAATAGCCGCAAAGAACTATGGCCTCGAAGACGGTTATAATTGCGTGCGATAGAAGAAAGGAGTACAGAACCGAGCTATGAAGGCTGCATCATTTCTCTTCGTTGCGTGGTGGGAGGTATAATACAAAAGGAAGAGATTCCACTCTCCAACCTGCCGCTTCGTCATGGGGGTCGGTCAATGCATTGCTCTTTTTGCTGTTTTTACTTGAAATATGGAAATGGTGGAAGAGCAAGACGAGTGCATTAGATCGCAATGCATTGTCCCATTATCAACCAAGAACACGAAGTTCGTGATACTATTTGAAACGTAATGGCACGCGAAAGCGGATACCTAAACGTTTCCTCCTTGTACGGTTGCAGAGGTGCTTGATTAATTACAATTTGCCTTTAGGAGGAAACTCTTTGCTTTATTTTTGAAGTGTTTGGTTCCAAAGTGAAATTTTGAAACACTCTCTACTTGTATTTTTATGAGTCTATCATTAAGTCTACCTTTGTGAAGGAAATATATATTCCATTGCCAAGCAGGCAGCTATTGTGGAAATAACACAATGGGCACCCTGGTAAAGGAGAACGTAAAATGATAATTTTACACGTCTTTCTTCTAGTTCGAGTTCCCTCAATATTTGGAAAACCAATTTTTAAATGGTACTTAGTATGCGTCACAATTCAATATACACGATATCGTTCTTTGTACTTTGACGTATTTCCGTATGGTGGTGAACCTAGAGTTCTTAGTGATTTTTCGGTTGTTTTCGTTCTCTGTCTCATATGATAATTATTTAATAAAATAACGCATATCGGATTTTCTTTTTCTTGTGGCCACTAGTGCCTTTTAAACAGGAACGAGTTTCAGCTTTCAAAACGACGCCTCTGAGCCGAAGTTGGCGTTGTATTTTCACGTTATTCCCTTTGATGGTTATTCCTATGTTTGTCTCTGAGATAGTTATGTTCACCAGTGCCTGATAAGAACGGGCCTTAACTGGCGTTGTCGTTAGACCGTCCCTACTGGCGCCCCGTGGACCTAAGAGTGGCAGGGGGAATACGGCCAATGATAAGTTATCGCGAATTCCGTACCCCCGAACGTGTCTGGCACAACCGCATCCCTGGCAAATAATTAGCTACGCACTCGCAATTTCACCGCAAGCTGTTAGAACGCTCACTAGGGCCTTAACTATGCTCTGTTTCACGCAACGATGAAGCGCGGAGGAGGCTACGTACTAGCCATCGAAGCCCTTCCCATGCCATGGGTGGGTGTCACGTGACCTTGGAGAGTGCCGCAGGGTGCGTCGCAACTTGTTGCGTTCAGAGCGCCGTATTGGCAAAGGCTGGCCCGTACCGTCCACTGTGGTCCATCGTGAAGTGATAAGGAAGCATCGCTGTGCTTGTAAAACTGGTTTACGATGAAACTGGCATCGCTGCCAGTAATGCTGTGCCGTTCACGACGTTACTGTGGCCCTATTCACTTTCCGTTAAAAATGCGGAGATGACTTGGGGAACACGACGTGGGCGCCGTTTTTATTCGCAGAGTTTACGGTTCGGACTTTACCCATCGTAGGGTCATTACTGCGTTGTCTGCCAACGCCGAGAGTGTACGGCGACGCGTTTTGTGTGCTTACGTTGGGTCTATTCGTTTGCTGTACGAAGTCCAGCCACGGAGTAGTAGCCCTTTTTGGGAGACGTAAAATATACGGAGCCTACAAATGTGGCCTTTTACGTAGCATGCGGGGGATCGTACATACGTTTTAAAAGAAGATGATGTCTTTTGTCTTCTTGTTGCACGTTTCAGGTTAGAGAGTTTTGGAAGACCTTTTAGATCCTTTTATTCCAAGTAATAGGCGTCTGAGCTAAAAGCGCGCATAGCTTATCTCGCATTCAATTAGAAATAAAGCGTGGTACTTTCAAAGATGTCACGACTTTATGAGCTGGCGTAGCTCAGTACGCAGAACACTCTAGAAACCTGGTGGACATTCTAAAACAAGATAGAGTCTATGCCTTCGTTCTGCCATCTCAAGTAATAGTGTTTTGAAAGAACTATTGGAAATCCTTTCTTTGTGAAAACGGCGAAAGACGGATCACAGAAGGCATAGTTCAGATCGATTTAAACTAGGAGTGGGGAGTGGAGCTTAGCGGGCATGTCTCGACTGAATGTGCTATGGTGGCTCAATGCACAAAGCACTCCAGTAAATCGGACACACCTACTTTCCATCCAAATAACTTGGGATTGACAGTTGCTGCAATATCGGAAGGAAGTTTGCAAATGTCAATGCTGAAGATATGTTTAAATATAACAAAACAACCTCCGCCTTGACACTGAACAAGACATTTGTATGTAAAATGTCATGCCCTCTGTCAAAGCACAGACTGTTTGTTTGTAATGCATGATTGTAGCGTTGCAGTGCTTTGTGGGAAAGTAGATTTCCTGGATTTTTTAGAGTGAAGCCCGTTCTGGTTGCATGGTTCCCCTCTTACTTTAAGCTTAACGATTGTGGCCACCAGGTTTAGGCGTGCTGCAAGAGGGTGACTTGCATTTCTCACTTTGGAAACGTCTTGTGCATAAGGCTTGTTACGGTGATGAAGAGGTTAACTCAAAGATGAGGTAACGGAAAATTATCCTCAGTGTATTCTTGACCGCTATTCAGGCGTAAAACAATTTGTATAAATAAACTAGTAAACAGAAGGCATTTAAACTTTTTTCACAACGGTGTATTTTAGGTAGTGCATTTACAACACACAAATTGTATTAACGCAGGCTTTAGAAAAACAGGTCAAGCATAAGGAAATCCGTTGGCTCATATTGCCGCGAGCAGGGCCGACCAAGCAGCGCCCGGCCACGATATTCTAGAAGATTCGCGTTTATCCTTACTCGGGCATCATTTTTATCATTTCGCCCTAGTTTCTTGTTCTCGAAAGTGCCTGCTCATTCTCACCCCGAATGTTCGATGCTCGAACATTCTCGGCCGAATTTTCACGTTGCCGACGCACAGAAGATAAGCAGCTGCGCGGGACCTTGCCAAGTCTGTCTTGCTCTCGCTTCCTGTTGGGCCGCCGAATCTCCGCCCGCATTTCTCCTGTCTCGACGCTTGTTCTTTATTTTGTTTGGCAAATGGTCGCGATTAAACCATTATTTTCAGTTCAATGTTCATTCTCTGGTCACCTGCATTCGTCTCAATATGCACGAGAATAAAAACGGCGAATACCTTCTGGTTGACCCTGGTACTCGCAGATGACGAAATATAAAGCAAAACAGTGAAAGCTTCTCTAAGAAGAATACCCCGAAAGCAGATCTAGCAAATCGGAGCTTGTATAACACCGCGTGTTATCATCTGAAAGTAGATCAGCATCAACCAGAAAGTTTTTTTTAGCGTTTTCCTCACTATGCATAAACGAAAAAACTGTTTTTAGCTAGGATTCATTTTTTTTTCTTTTGAAACCTCTACGCTTACAAACTTTCGCTATGATACATGCACCACTTGGAGAAATTTGCGAAAATGATAAGAACAGTTTTACGTCTCAATAGCGCTCGAGAACGCACTCTGTCGTTTTCACAAAAGTTTAGTCGGGCATGCTCAACAAGTAACCGTCAAGGAGGCCTCAGATTTGGTAGTCGGCGCTTTTGCAAAAACGCATCCCGTAGATGGATTTTTATACCGTAATACCATGACAGCTTAGGGTGCGCAGAGAGGTTTGAGTTCCGAGCTTTTATTATACAGCTGTAGCCAACGAGACTGCACGCGGCGTTAGCAGATAATTATGTCAAAGTGCGAACCTTAAAACAATGAGCGTGTACATGACAAGTTTGATGAGAAAAGAAGATGAGGGGCGAGGTGCGAAGAGGAAGAAGGAGGAAAAGTAAAAGAAAGACGCAGCGTGAGGCAGGGTAGGTTCTGGTGGCTTGAGACCGAAGAACCACGTGTACTCTTTGCAGTTGTTTTCTATCGTCGAATTTGACTCTTTTGACTAGAACATCATAGTATTACTCCGCAGTCAACGAGATCGAGTCATTAGCAGATAAGAACGCCCAAGAAACAATCACAAAGCAAGGGCAAGGAACGTAACAAGTAAAGGCCGGAAGTTCTTAAGCAGTCAATGACCATAACTATTTTCGTTTCACCTTAAGTCAGAGGGCAGCTGAAGACACCAGCTGTTGGGGGTCAAGCCGGTAGCATAAAAAGCGCAACTTCATGGCGTTCGATGACGTATTGTGCGTGTATTGTGGCCGGCTACTCCACTGTTTGTACGTTTTCTAGGTTTGTTTCTGTGCTCGAACTTACGCTAAAGCAAGGTTGGAATGCAATTGAAGCAGATAACAAATACAAATGAGAACTATGCAAAACTGATGAGCAGAAAACGGGAGGGGGAAGGTTGTACGAGGCTCTAGTTATTCCAATCACTCATAGAATGCGTCTTTACGAGGTTGTCGTACATTTCGTGTCCGCCGGGCCACCGTTGGCGCATATAGCTCGCACGTAGATGACACGGTCATTTTCACGAACGAGCCTGCCCTTATGCCTCGCTCAACATGTAAACGAACGAAATATATACGCGCTTAAAAGCCTCGTCCCGCGAGGGTCGATCAGGCATGACTTCCCATATATTAACGTGCCATTTAGCTCGGTGTTTACGCCGAAGTGTAGTCATATAGCGGGACATCCGGGAAACTTTCGCTCACTTCAGCCGAGTGTTCACCGTGCGACACCGTTAGATCAAACCTGACGTCGGCGAGTGGTCGTAATTTACGCACGTAGGGTTTACTTTAAATATAACACGGATGTTTCAACAGCTGCTTCAAGGTGCTATATAGCCAGCCGGCAACAGCCAGGCGGCGCCGGCAGGGTGAGAGCCCGCGGTTACACCCTGTCTCGTTGTAACTTGGCAAAGGGTGAACGATAAGCCGCACATTGCGTGCCGACGGCTTCGAAATGCGCGACGCGACGCGACGTATACAAGCGCAACGCACACATATTGGAGCATGACGCAGCGAAAAGCCTGCTACTTCTTCGGAGTAGAGGCGCTCTCCAAGGATATGCAGTCACGTTCCTATTGGCCGGCGAGGGCCCTCGCTTCCGCTGTACTGGTATGTTACGCGATCACAGCTTCCTGGAATACCCAGTATTTCTCGCTTCAGACACTAGGCTAAACGGCGCCAGCAGAGGAAAAGCTCGCGTTTGAACAATGCAGCCGCCACTCCCAGGGATACCCAATATTTCTTGCTTCAGTCGCTAGATAGCGCCGACCCAAACAGCATTGCAGGTTGCCTATACTCTGTCTCGTTGTAAATTGGCAAAGGGTGAACGATAAGCCCCCCATTGCGTGCCGACGGCTTCGAAATGCGCACCGTTTACGAGCGCAACGCACAGATATTTAAGCATGACGCAGCGAAAAGCCTGATACCTCTTCGGAGTAGAGGCGCGCTCCGGTGATATTCAGTCAGGTTTCCATTGGCCCGCCAGGGCCGTAGCTTCCGCTGTACTGGCATGTTACTCCATCACAGCTTCCTGGGATACCCAGTATTTCTTGCTTCAGAAACTAGGCTAAGCGGCGCCACCATAGTAAAAACTTACGTTTGAACAATGTAGCCGCCACTCCCAGGGATACCAAATAATTCTTGCTTCAGTCGCTAGATAGCGCCAAATCAAACAGCATTGCAGGTTGCCTATAGCAACCACACCTTACCACTTCAAGCCTGGTCGCCGCCGATGCAACTATACGCTGGAGACAATCAGGCAGCTTCAAAAATGCATCGTAACGAAGCTCGTTTTCATTTCTCTCGGTTTGCATAATTTTTTCGAATTCTAAGATGCGTGTACCCCGTTAGATATCACCAAGAACAGACGATTTCAAAAACATTCTAAGTGCACTTTTAAGTTCCCCCTGGTACGAGCCCATTACTTCCGACAAATATTTTCAGCAGTTGTGCTAAGGAAATCCGACCCAAAATTATAGACCACCCTATATAAACCCTAAAGATAAACGAGTTCCATTAGGAGGCTGGGTAAAATGTTTTTTTTGCCGGTACAAGCAACTTCATGAATGCTTGTGTCCACTTGCTTTATCAACTTCAAGATAGCTTGGTAGACTAAATCATAAAATGTTACTTTCTAAGCAAGATATATCTCCTAGAAAACATTTATTTTCCTTGGTAATCGGTGATAACAACTGTCATCCATAGGTAATGCAAATTATATTGCAAAATTACGGCGTCATTTCCATAAATAAAACGCTTGTACATATACACGCTTAAAGTCAGCAAGCAACCTGAGGAAACTGTAGAAGAATACAGGAAACAGTATAGACGCTGAGCTCACAACTCTATATTTTTTTCCAGATGAGATGGATGAAATCTTCTTCATGCAGGAGGGATTAAATTTCTTCTGGACGAAATATTGAGTTGTGAGTTCAGTGTCTATCCTGTCTCGTGCAGTCTTCTAAACTTTCCTCACGTTGCTGGCTGAAATTAACCATGTAAAATGTGGACCAACAAGACCAGCTAACCGCCCTTCTCCGCTTCTACATATCCTTTCTGAGTCTAATTCGACACGCCAAAAATAGCATCTGACGCGTGCGTGACAGTGGAGGTTGAATAAATTTAATACTGACCGGGTTACGTCCTTGTGTAAAGATTCAGAGAATGAGACGCCTTTTTCTACGATTTCCTTAGTACTGGGGATAATAATGGGTAATATTTACTGTTCCATTGTCTGGCAAATACAAATAAACTTCGAAAAGTGAAAAATTATTGTGTATTAACGCGTTACGGTAACGAGTTACCGTAACTTCGTTACTTTTTTGGTAACGTTTAGAAGTAACGCGCTTGAGGTACTGTAGTTTTATTACATTTTCTGAAGTAATAATGAGAGTAACCACTTTTTTTACACTAAGAATATACACTGGTAACACTGAATTTAAGCAAAACAATCATCTCTAAACGAAAAAAAAACGAATCTGAAAAAAAAAACACATTAAAAACGGAATTTCGCACTTTTTAAATTCCATATTTGATCTATTGGAGAAGGTCTCTTCTGCGGTAATTATATACAACAAGGCGTGAAGTTGGGCTAGTTGGTTCATAATGCAAACTTTGAAACAGCGCTAAAAACACAAGAGACAAGAACGAGAAGTGGACGAACACGACGCTGTAATTATTTAAGCTAACAAGATTCAATGTTTTTAGTTGTATTTTTACGTTCACTCACTAGCTAACAATATTTTTGCTTAGAGAGCTTCGCGAAACTTTTTGGGTCATACATGTCTCGAATTTGAAGAAAGCTGTCTAAGTTCCTGCGTTAGAACTTTCGTACGTTCCTGAAGGATCAATTATTGAATGTAATTCTAGCAAAAGTGCTCACGTGATTTCTTTTCCTTCGCGGACAGTTTAAATCCTGAAAATGCATAATAGGTCGGCGGCCATGCGTTTCATTAGTTTAATACAAATGAATATAAAACGTACATGTAAAAAACCAACTCTAAATGTTTAACTGAGTAGCACATAAATTATTAAATAATTAGGTACAAACAAGTAAATAGTTATGTAAGCAAATGAAAGGAAAAAATAAGCAATGTAAAATAAACATAATATTTTAAGAAACGAAATAAATTAAAATTTTGACGAGCATCTCGAAACAGATGTAAAAGTAAGAAAGCACAAACGACGATTGGGGCTCCCCACGCGAACTACACTTTATTGTATTTTTCTTCTAAAAATAACAACAAGTGCTTCATAGCAAAAAAGAAGTATACATTATGATGCTTTCATCTCGGAACTCCGTAAAAGGGTATGTTCAATCAACTGGGCGGATCTCTCAAAAAATACAAGGAAGGCCGCATGTCTACCTGCATATCCGAAATATTTCTTCTGTTTTTTTTTTGTTTTTTGGTTTTTTGTCAGTCGGAGCATTTTTGAGAACTCGACAAACCTGCATGTATTGACCGTCATCTTTGTCAATAGGGGAGTTTGCGGCATGTATTTAAGTAGACTCCCTTTCGAGCAAAAGTATAGGAATTAGGTTTTCCGGAGTTTTGAGGTTTACTCAAAAACATTTGATGGTATGTTTCTCCGTTCTGGAACCGGCAGCTGAAACATTATTGATCGCCTTAAGGTCAACTATTTTGCTAAAGTTTGGAAAAATGCTTTTAAAATTTCGAATCTAGAGTTGAAGTGGACTCAAAGTTTATACGCCTAAAATCAAGAAAAACAAAGAGCGTACAAGTAGAACAACAAATAGACTTTAACTGAAACAATATGTGTGTGTGTGTGTGTGTGTGTGTGTGTGTGTGTGTGTGTGTGTGTGTGTGTGTGTGTGTGTGTGTGTGTGTGTGTGTGTGTGTGTGTGTGTGTGTGTGTTTGCGTGGGTGTGTGGGTGAGTGGGTGGGTGTGTTTGTGTGTTTTTTGGTTTATGGTTGCTTGACTTGAGATTGCTTTTTTGTTTGACTTGGTACATCGTGAAAATCTTATGCTGTGTTACTCCATCTTTTGCGGTGTGAAGAAATTCATGTTCTTTTTCCTCTCAATTTCGAGCATAGTTTGACCAATAATTATCGAGGGCAATTTGACCGATAATTTTTACCTCTGAACATTTTCCCGGGTACTACAATTCTTTGGGTCATTCTTTTCGGTTTTGTTTTAGGAATAAAGAAATTTTAAAAAAAGACATAAGCAAAGGCAGAATCAAACCTGGAATAATTTTGTCAGAGTCGGACACCTTGGCCATAATTTGTCAGACATGTGCTAAAGTTAGGCTTCACTGCTGGTTTTTCGTTTCATACGTGTCTCTTTGGGCCTGAATTGCAAAGCAAGTGTCAGATTAAGGCTTCTCTCCTGTTTATTCGTTTGATACTTGGCATACTTAACTCAAATTTGACACTTTCGCATTTATGTGGCGCGTCAAAAAAAAAAAAAACTGACATGTCATAGTAAAGATTCTGCCAATAACTAACTCCTTAAAGCAAAACCATGACCAGTTACGAGACAAGTCGTGCTAAGTTACACGCTTCTCTGGCGTGCTTTCTGGGTCAATGCATTATAACCGAGAACCGCGTTTCAACTTGATCAATTCTTCACCTATTCTTAGAATCTAAGTACAGCTAGAGATAGGGTACACGGTATTAGTAACTGCACTTGTTTTACAGGATGATTCTCTTTAAGCTTAAGGAAGTTGTTTAAAAGAAGCCGCGAAAACTGCTGGTAAGTTATACGCCCAGGAGGACATGATATAGGGGCTAATGGTAAAGATCATTTGGCGAATTAATTTTAATACGTTAATTAAAGCTTTAAATATTAAAATAAGTATATGGTTCTAATTAGAAATTTGCTGAGCGTCATCGGCAAACCAATAAATAGGTCAACTTTATAAGGAATTAGAGCATGTGGGAAGCACGGTGAAGTGCTAACGTTTCTAATACAGCAGGAGCAGTGGAACCCGTGAGAGATAACTTCACTCGCGTGGTTTTTCCGTCTCTTATCATCCGTTTTTCCTTTTTAAGTCAGCCTTCTGCCTGTTGCGATAAATTTAGCGCATTACCGCGCTTCTCACGCGGACAAAGTGTTTCTGTGAATGACTGATATAGTTGTTTTCGATGACGCGCAGCAAGTCTGTGACTGGAACCATATGTCTGTGTTCGCTAATTAGAAAGTTAATTAAACAAAATTAGTTAATTTGTGTACTTATCGTACAAAATAGCCCTGTATTATACGTCCATTTGCCCGTATAACTGCCCTGCACAAATAGCATCAGTGTGGCTTTAACGGCTTCTTTAAACAAATATGTTAATCTGAAAAATAAACACCTTATATCTTTTTATTAACTGGTAGATCAGTTGGTCAAGTTTACACTGAACATTACGTGGGACATTTAAAATATTATAAATTAATACATATTGAATATTGAGGCACTCATATGGCTAATTTTAAATGTATCACGAGGTATGTGAGGATTTGAAACGGGACTGAACTAATGATGTTTCAGCCGCTGGTACTTTATATTCTGTTCGGCATTCACAGCATTCATTCACTCGAAGAAATGCGGAAGTTTGCGTGTAATTTCAGGAGCATTTAATAGTTTCCTATCTGTACCGAAATCTACATATTTGTAAGCGTTAGTTATCATTCAATAACTTGCTCAATAAACCAAAACCAAGTTCAATGGGAGACACGTCTTCCCTCAAAACTTAAAAGGATCTCATCCAAAATTCTTCACCTACAGAAATACACATAAAAATACGTAAAGTTACAGATGGTGGAACTCAACACTAGATGTATGTAAGTTACCAAGACACTTGTAACCCGGCTTCATTATTAACCCAAGATGAACGAAAATTTATAAAGTTAAGGTATATGAGCAAAATACAAAATTGGAGTACGGGTATGTTTACTGAGGTAACTCTGAACTGACTCATTAAGAAAATCTTTAAAAATGTTCGTGATTTATCCATCATAAGTGTAGTGCACTCGAATTTGGAAGAAATGTTTGTGTAGAACCTTTTCTTGGGGGGAGGGGAGAAATTGGGTATTGCATGTTATTCTATTTAAATTTTAATAGAGATTCCATCGTATATTTGTTTCTGCTCACTCAATTCGATATTGAAAATTTAATTATTATTACCCCCTTAAAAGTGCCTCTTCTCAGAGTCACTATTTAAAGCGCGCGAAACCACACTGGTGCCGCGGTGGGACTCTTAACAGAGCCATTTTGCGTGAACATTATGTGTAGAAGTAAAAAAAAAAAAACAGCGCGTCAGATTTTTTTTTTTTTAAGCGGAGGTCTTTGTTTCCGTGTTTTGCGGCATCGGCGTTGCCGTCGCCGTCGGCGTAACCGGCGGGGGAGGGAAGGGTAGGGGGAGGGGAGGGTACAGAGGAGGAGGGGAGGGTATGGAGGAGAAGGAAGGAAGGGTACGGAGGAGGTGGGGAGGGTACCCAGGAAGAGTAGGATAGGGTACGCAGGAAGAGTAGGATAGGGTACGGAGGAGGAGGCGAGGGTAATGGGAGAGGAGGAGGGGAGAATACGGAGGAGAAGGGTACGAAGGAGAGGGAGAACACGGAAGAAAGGAGGGTGCAGAAAGAAGGTTACGTGATAGCGTGAAAGTACGTGATCGCGTAACCACGCAAGGTTACGTGATCGTACCCACGTAAGGTTACCTTCAGAAAGAAGGTTCCCTGATCACGTGAAGTTCCATGATCACGTGACCTTACATAATCACGTGAAGTCTATATTTGTACAATATATATTTCTTTCTCAAATTGTTTAGCACGGCATATCGCAAATCAAAATTCCTCAAGAGCTGCGCTCCAATTTCGCATTACAGAGATTTGTAAACTCCTTTTACCTTTTACATATATGTTTATGTGACCATCGCGCTACAGACGAGTGCGTAGTCACAGTCTGCGTTAACATTGTTTAACGCTAAAGATCGAAATTGAAATCACAAACTTCCTTAAAGACTTGAGCGTGTTGGTGATATACATTGACTTAAAACGAAAGAAACGCACAAGAGGACGAAACAGACGACACGGCTTTCGCTTTCTTTCTCACCACCCCTCTGTGCGGACGAGAACAGCCGCGAGTATATCACTCCCAGTAGACCAAGCTTTACTCGTCAGCGAGAGAAGGCCGACCGCATAAACCGAGGAGCGGAGAATACTCACGCTGTATGTATCAATCGACTGACATTGGTGTATCTGGCGCCGCCGTAGCTGCAAGACCGTCGTCGAACACACTGGCACCATACACACAGATACCCGAACCCGAAATACGGCGCTAAGTTGCCCTCGTCGTCGTCTACACTGCGAGGACACGATTTAATCCGGACTTCGAACCAGTCCTGCGGGTCGTATCATGTGACGACACAAACAAGGGAACGCTGCACGCGGGTACGTGCCCAAATCTCAAGGTACGAATCCTTTACTCCGGTGTCAGAACGAGAAACCCGGTCGCGAGAAGGGGCAGACGCGGCGGTCACATATGGCACGGGGAGAAGCAGACGTCCTGTCTGCACCCAAAGTAATTTCCCAGGCTCGTTATTGGCAACGCTGCCCATACGCCAAGTTTGTCTTTTTAGACATAGGATAGGTGGCGCAAGCTAACGACCGTTACCAAGGTGATATCCATTAACATCCATCCATGCGTACATCCGGCGGAGTAACGGGCCATCTTGAGGTATTTCACGCTGTCCGTAGTCGTGGAGCGTCCGGAGCATCTTACCATCGCTTCGCAGCCAATAAGAACGCTGCGTTCGCCGAAAAGAACTCAGGAGAACGAATCACGAGGCTAGAAGAGCGAAAGCAATACGCCACTCCCTGCGTTTCTTAAGCTATCTGTGACTATGCAAAGTGCAGGTTCGTCTGCTTCTTTTGCGGGGGTTTGGTGACGTCGGAAGCTTGAGCTCTGATTGGCTCTCATTAAAGGATAGTGGATGGACCTCGAGGCGGCTTTCTTCGAGGTCTAAACACTATCCCTTGATCAGAGCCAGTCAGAGCTCGGCATTCTGACGTCACCGCAATCTCCGCAAAGAAGCAGACGAACTTGCGCTCCGTATACATTTTAAGCTGCCCGAAAACATACCAGGGCAGTTCGAATTCTGGGACTCTAATCTTGAAAGTTGTCGAAAAAAGAATGCGAGGAATCCGGCGGCCGTGATTGGCCGGCGCCGCTCGTGACCTTGGCGCCGGCCAATCACGGTGGTCGGATTCCTGGCCGACATATTCGCGAAGTTTGCAGGTTAGGGCACTTGTTCGTATATAATGTCAATGTAGCGCTGTAGATCTACATCCACTTTCAATTTTTCCTCTTACGATGACAAGTAGCATGGGCGCCTACTGGAGTCGACGGCGTGTGGCCAGGATGCATCAGTGATGAGCACAAGCGAGTGGATTTGAGTGAACACTTACGTAGTCTGGACTCCGCAAAGGTTCGTGTCCTGTTTCGTTGATTTCGTTCTAGCGGGACGAGTCATCTTTAAGGAAAACACTAAATTATATAGAGCTTCGCATATTCAGCGCCGGCACTCAGCGGTTTACGATTCACCGCGCTGGGTTTGTCTCATCGAAAGGTTGCTTGTCCTGAGTGAATAGCTCTCGTGGGGTCTGTGCTTGGTTAGAAGTTTAAAGCACGTGCTATAGCAAGCATCCACGATGTTTCATATTTACTAAGTTTAAATTAGGAAAGCGATATACGGACTCCGTCTTTGAGACAAAAATGTGTTTCCCTCTGAGTTCGAAATAATTTATGAGAATCTACTTTCCTCAAAAGGGCTGGAAACAGAAATGGAGGCAGACTGAGATCGATTATTAAATAACCCGAATCCACATTTTTTTCTAATTTGAAACTATGGGACGTCTGAGCAAAATAGCCTTCCCGAGATTGCTATTTATATATTCACTTATTAATTTCAGATACATGAAATATGTAAGAACAAAAAGAACAAAAAAAAGTACAATTCGAGTGAGGAAATGATATTGAACGGCAACTTTAAAAACAGATGAATCGGTGACTGTGGCAACCGAAATGGGCAGGTTCTTCCATTCAGTGCTGGTCTCTGTAGGAATGAATAAAAGAAACATGTTAGTGCCGCAATGAGGCACATCTACTTTATTACGGAGGTCCGTACGAGAAGAGAAGCATGACAACTCCAAATAGAGCTCACTTTATAGGGACTGATTGCAATTGATGGTAAGTGATTGTAAAAGTCGCGACACATTTCTGCTTAGAAAAAGGTCAGGCAGATTTAAGATAGTGCTCATCGATGATAGGCTTGATGAACAAGAGTAATTAGATTGTCGGTGCTGGGACGAAAGGAACCAGCTCGGACAGCGTTTAGATTCGAACTGACGTTTTCAATATCTTGAGCTGGGGAGGCATTTCTACCTCGTCGTCTTCGTCTGTGTGGCCTGAGCAGTCAGTGATTGTCGCTACAATATAAAAACAAGCTTGATCATGCTGACAGTCTGCTAAGCACAGAATGTGTGATAAGCCTTCTAGGAAGGAAAGAAGGACGTCTGAATGGCACCGCATCCGAAGATTCTCTGCCATTTTTCACACACGCCGTGAGATGGCGCTGCATGACAGGAGAGGCCGCGAAGCTCGCGTCCGAGCTTTCGCACATAATCACGTATAAGTTCGCCTTTACGTACCGCGACCACGGAGCCAGGACACCTTTCTGAGAGACTAGTCTTTTCATATGGTTTCCTCTAAGTGTAATGCTTTTCGCTTTAGATTTTTTTTTCGTTTTGCTACAGCCGGTTGTTACAGCCAAACGTTACAGAACACCATAAAAATTGGCTGATAAATACATTCTGTGTTTATAAAACACGGGATTTTATGTTTAGCTAATTTTAGGTTATTAGTAGGGAATTCATGGATTGAATATGGATCTTCAAATTTCTAACGGACGAGAGTTTTGTTGAGTAGAAGTTTTGAAGGTGAAGGACCATAGAGAAAGCTACGGCATAAATACCCAAACAAGCGTTTAGCGTTGTTAATCGTATAATTGATGTATCTTTGCCAGAATAAGGTAACGGTTATATGAATGCCTAGGTATTTATAGGAGGTAATCTTCTCCCGAAATAATGCCCAAGAGGCGTTGCGGGTTTTTAGTGGATAAAGAACAACGAAAAAAAATACCTCCAAAGTGGTAGGTGCAACCACTACTAAAGAGGATGGCGCAAAATTCTACCGAGTTTTCTGCTCGAGCATGCAAGTATTTTCCTCTTGGTGTTCCCTGCAGGGAAGTGGACACATGAACGTATTTTAAGGTTACGGATTGCGTATCATTTGTTGCAACATCAGGACTGCAGAACAATTCCCGGAGATATAACTTATCAGTACTCCGCTCAACACAAACGCAACATTTTTATGACAGAAAGGAGAATATTGGCTGTCGAGCAAAATAATAAGAAAGCGACACCCATGCGTCTAAGTGCATTTGACATGTGCATAACGCTTTCTTTTTGTGGTTGGAGCCCCTCCTGCAATTATTATTTTGCCACGGATTGCAAAGCTGGTAACAAGTTGCATGCTTCAGTAATCTCATTATCAAGAAGCTTAAAAAAACACTCTACAACACCCGATAATAAAAAACTGCAAGTTACCAACGCGCCCGTATTCGCCACACACTCTCGTCCTTGAACCAGCAGTCACAGCGGGCACAAAATACAATGAGGTGGCGAAATGCGGAAGAAACAAGATGAGGATAATCGTCAACCTGTCAAATCCACACACTCTTATCAGCTCTTGCATGCATATTTCCTTTGGATGCACTTGCAGCACCAATCACTGGTGTATCTTGAATTGGGTCAACCGACGAGAAGATATTTGGCGTAAGGCTAAAATGGTCAAGCAGTGCCTGTGGATAAAAAGTGTGAGCGCCTTCTAACTACAAGCGATTGCGACTGCGTGACCTGTTTCTTACTGGCTTAACAAACGAAAAAATACTAATGACTGATGTCTGGAGTGCATCCCGGGACAATATAAACGAACAACCTTGTTAGAGTACGCATGTAGGAAGCCAAGACATAACTAAACATCCGTAACTTTTAGCCAACCTCCTTCCAACAGCTTTACCTTGCATTCATGCTGCTTTACCCAATGATATACACATTAACTAAAGAGGCATTCCGCGAAAATCGATGGATGAAATTCTGCATGGAAACCGTCAAAGCAGAATCCCCACGTTGCATAATAACCGCAAGGTCACCTGCCGTCACCCCTTCCGCGATTAATGTCTCTCCTAGGCAAACGAGGCAGCTGTAAACCCCGAGCTCGAGTTACGACCCGGGCATCCGGCACCGACCCAGCGACCTGATTCTTTGCGACGCACAAACAAGGCGAAGCCGTCGTCGCCGTCCACTTTCTCGGCTGGCAAACACCGCGCTCCGTCGAGCCAACCCCGTGACCCAGCGAGCGGGAACATCCGCAGTGGTGGAGGGGACCCTGACGCAACTCCCTTTTTCCGAACATGTACACTGTCGCGACAGTGTCAAGACACGTCCAACGACTACTCCGTTTCATGTTAGGGTTACAGCGCGGCGTACGGTACGAGCCATCCCAGCCAATGCGGGACTTCCAGGGTAAGACGCGCCTTCACTTCTCCCGATGGTGAAGTGACACTCGGATTTCATTCGATTGGCTCCGATGACTCAAAGCGTCCCCTGCGGTCCATGGACCTAGTTTGAAACGGAGAACGGGACAGGCGACGTCTGAGCACCGGCGCGACATGAGAACTAAGGTGTCTGTACTTCGCTCATCACTAAGCTGACAGTGAATGGAAGCAACGCGGTCGCCGGACCAATCAATCGCCTCCCTAGCATCACCTGGACCCGCTTTCTGCGCGCTGGTATGAGCGAGAGCGTGATCACGTGGCAAGAAACTCGGCGTAGGACTGGTCAAAAGCAGAACGTAGCTTCCACGAGACTGTCAGCTTATGGTTGAACGGAGCATAACCGGGCCCTACGCCTGATCAGATCGAATCCGGAAAAGCCCTTTATGGTCTTAGTTTTCCCTTCCAGTCCTCGTGTGTCTTCCGATGGTACACCTCTTCTTCTGCACGTTGTCATGCTGGAACGTTCACTTTGGTTGGGTTTACCCTCGCTGAGAGTGAGCCAGGAAGGAAAGGAGTGTTATTTTATTTTTATTTCTTTCGTTTTTTTATTTTTTTTTATTTTGCCGCGTGCGATGTTTGTTTTTTGAGTTGCAGGATCGAAACAATGTTTGTTGATGGGAGCGCTTCAGGCTGCGGTTGGTTCTCGAAGCGGATGAGGCCGCTTCGTGGGAGCGCACTACTGGCGGGAAATTCCGCGTGTGCAAAAACAACGGGCGCGTCGGAGAAAGAGAGAGAAAGGAGGCGCTGGAATAAAACAGCCCAAATCGAAGTAGTCTAGACGCGTCGACGCCGCAACATTGTTGGCAGTATCAGAAAAAAATGTGTGTTGTGGGCAGTGCAACGTTTCGAACCGAACCTTTTGTTACGAATCGCCACTCATCAACCGTGTCTGTTGGAGATCTGTGACGGCTCGCCTTTGACTGGTGGTCGGTGTTCAGAGAGGTACTACCGCAAGCGCGAGCATTTACTAGATTTTCGAGCCCTTTTTTTTTTTTGTCAGGTGCGCCAGCGATTGTTTTGTATTTTGTTATTCCTTTTGACTTTAATGGCCAAAAGGTAGGCCATACAAATATGAAATGTATCTTTATGCAATGTAATATTCGTACTCGTAATAAAGCACAGCACCCCATATTCAATAAATAAACTATTTCCATTGGTGAGTGCAGGTGAATACCAAACATTTACAAAGCTAGTATTGTCGTACCCCTGCATTTGACAGCACTTTACATGGGAGATATGACTTGTGAAACGGAATACGACAGTCTGGTGAGTCAAAAGAAATCATGTCGGGGCAGTTAGATGTTACTGAGAGTAAAAACTAAAGGACGGACAAAAGACTCAACTTTCGACAAATGGTACATTCGTTTGAAATCGGCAGCTTTTTCGGGAGGCCCTTAGAGCGAAGTGGAAAGAGCGGACAAAAAAGAAACAGGAAGTGCTGCTCTACTTTATCTTTCTCGATCCATGGTTCCACAAAACTAGGGTACTGAATGAAAATAAGCTGGAGGGCTTGTTGGTTATGCATATTAAAGTAAACAAAGCGCAAAAGGACTATGACAGGTAGAAGCAAAAGCGCTCGTCCTGTCACCTCCTTCCACATGTGCTTGCCATTTTTCATCACGTTTATTTCGAAACTACTGTAATTTTGCTTTAATTCACGCTATAGTGCTTTAATTCACGCTATTCACGCTATAATTCACGCTTCATAAACGTACTTAAAATGTATTATTGTTGGTTGTCTTACATGCCTAGCGAATCTACGGTTCGCTGCTAATTTTTTTCTATAAATCTTAAATGGGCCCGTGTACGGAAGAGCAAAGCCGGAGAATCTGCCTGAGCGTGATGATGTTTAGGAATCCTTCAAGTTGGTACATTAAAACCTTTGATATTTTTTGGCGATTAAAGCCTATGTCGAAGATTAATTATAATACGACCTTTTACTGAAGATTATTTCAAAATTGCCGAGAACTCTCGATTTTTATTTGAATGAAAAAAGTAGCTGCAGGTAAGAATAAAACGCTCACATAGTATTTGATAAAATATTTGTTTTCTGCGAATCGATAAAGAAATATCCAGATAATGTTATGTTTGAATTGACATCTGCTCATTTCTAAAATGTAAATAAAATGTACAGACATTTTTGTTTGCATATCAACATAGTATCATTCTCTTCCGCCTTTATACAAAACAATAAAAAATCTAAAACCTTTCAGGATTGGAATTTCAGTTGTATTCTTGAAAGCGCTGAGATTCGGGAACGCTTTTAGGCGAGAGGGGCGGCGGATGTCTGAGCTCTCCGCCTCAAGCTCTTTCTGAACAAATATGTATTTTATCTACGTCAGCATCAACCATGTGGGTGGCCGTGCGTTTCCTGTTTACTTCCAAACTCCCACGCGTCGAACGTCAGAGCTCTTCCCGTGAAGTTTTCGGATATAGCCTTACTGTTTCGGCATCAATGAAGATAGTAAAAAAAAGATAATATAATATTGTTTTGGATGGAGATTATTTTAGGAAGCGTATCAAATTTATTTGAACTATACACCAACTCACCTCTTCTACCTCATTCCGCGGCGGCGGCACTTCAGGCACAAATCCTGTTGTTTTGGCGCAAACCCACCTTCACGACAAAATGCCGCGACTGCGGATGCACCCAAAGAACTGGGAAAGGTGTGAAGACAAGTTTTTCTCTGTTTTTTGCTCGCCCTATGTGTCCGAGAACGTGGATAGGAGCAGTGAAATGTAAACACTAGACGCCGTTGGACCACGATCGCCTGTACGGGAAGCAGGTTGGGGTGACTTTGCGGAGATTTCTTGTGAGATTTATTTGTGTTGGTCCAACATGAACGCGCGAGAACCACCAGATAGTTCGAACCACCCGAACAGCGCTAGGTGCGTCTTCCTGTTCAAATGGCCATCTCCTCGTTCAAACGACAACGGCCGATAATCCACGACAGCGGTATATGCGCTGTCCACGGGGTAATGGCGATTAAAAGTAATTGTGGAGACATGGCCAGAAATTAGTGACAAGCGCTTCTAGTTCACTTATCTGGCCCCACGTGGCGTGTTCACCTTGAACTTGCATGGCGTGTGCGAATTCCCGCCAAACTAAATGTGCTATACTTAGGTACGTTCGGATATAACTGTCTTGTAAGTGAGTTTAATCGTACAACATATACAATTATTTAGGACGAGACGTCAATTAGAACTTTTAACCCGATTAATCGTCAACCTTTAAACGATTAATTAATCAATTGATAGATCTCGCTCATTTGCATGTCTAAAATATAAAAAGCTAGACATTTGTTTTTATCTTTGCCGAATGTGTGACAAACGACGCAACATAAAATTTTGATTTCGGATCAAACTCGATGTATATGTTCAAAACGGTTCAAAAACACTCTCACTCAAAGATAATTACTTAAGCTGCATGAGGCAAATATGTTCGTTTTTACTCTCAGACAAGAGCGACTTCCCTTGATTGTTCACTATAGTCCCGGCTGCGCTAAACACTTGCTCGAACAGCGTTGAAGTGACTGGAACACGCTTAACCTTCTGCAATTGTCTTGAGTTACAGAATCGCCCCTACAGTTTAATTTAGTCAGAAATTTCATCTGAAGTTTGCCCTTCATACAGGTCTACTGGTCCACGTCTGCGTGGCGAAAGCATTGAATTTTTGCTTTTTTTCGTTCGTCAATGTTTTACCAATTAACCGGTTAAAATATTAATCGCGATCAAAGCCTTAGTTCATTATTCGGTACGTTCATCGACCAATTCCACATCCCTACTATTTTTAGTGGTTCATTCAGTACATGACGTATCTAAGGATAGATTTTTAGCATAGATATTCCAAGGAAATAAATTCTGACGCGTTTATTTATATGCAGTTTCTGCCTAAGGCAATTTGTCACAAATAAAAAAACAGAAATTTAGAACAAAAAATATACGTTTAATGAGGTGAACGTGCACCTACAGACTTAAAGAGAAAGGTGCCAACCATCTTTCATGGGCGACGGAAGGCGACTGACCCGAGGCAGCGAGTTACCGCTACTTTCATACACGCGGGCACGTTCAGGAATGTTCTGAACAAGAACACTCCATGACAGCCGTGAATGCCCAGCTATTTTTAATCATGTTCAACTAGTACCAACTCGCCCAGCTTATCGCCCTATTACAGTGTATTTCTTGAAAGACTGCAGAATTAATAAAATAAGGATCCGGGAGGAAAGGGATTCGATCCCCATTCTTCTGCGTGACAGTCGCATACGTTGCCAAGCCCGCCGCGCACGCGTTTTTTTTTGGATTTGGACGATGAGAGAAGGCAGTGACACACAATTGCAATAAAATACTAAAAGACACCCACCAACTTGGCTAATCTCGAACAGGCTAGAAGTCTTTGAGGTTAGACAACATTTAAAAAAAGTGTCGGCCATTCAGGTGTAGGTTGCTGATCCTTATATTATTCCTTCCGAAAGCACATGTGCTCAACAAACCACTTATGCATGGGGCAAACACCGATATCCGTGTGGCGCACAGCCATGCTGCACGCCATAGGTTGTGCAGGCTCAGCACTAGGATGATGTCGTAGTGGGCAAAACCAGACAGATAAGGCGAGCCAACATGCCCTCCCAAACCAAGCCGACTCACCTTGGGTCTGCCTGTGTTGTGGGTTCACGTTTCTCGGAAATACCTACTGCGCACGCTGTCAAACCCAGGATTCGTCTGGGTTCGGATTGGCTTGCTATTGATTACTCATGTGGGTTGTGTGTTCTTTGTGTGAACTTCCGTGCAAGATAATCCTCAAGGGGGACAAAAGCCATGTTTGGGTAACCCTATTCTTGTTTACAGCAACACAAACCCAGCAGGATTTCGGTGGCACGACCCTCTGATCCCACCTAGAGTGCCTTCAAGCAACGCGCACATAAACGCACCCTGGCCGACCGTCACACGAGCCAACGGCCACAAACGAAAACCGCATTTGTCGTTTCTTTATCGTTATTTTTTAAAAACGCCTCATTTTTATTTTTTTGCAAATAAAAAAATTGCTTTCTTTTTGTTCATTTTTGGGCAAATAAAATACAACATGCCTGAATTATCCAAAAAGAAATTAAGATTTTAATTACAATTACCACCACCAGAATAATTCAGTATATTACTAAATTACGTGCATCGAAAAGTAACGAGATACATTACAAATTACTCTCAAAAGTAATTTGTCAGAAGTCAAAAGTACAGTAATTCAAATACAGTAATTTCATTACTGCCACTTCTGCAGTGTTCAAATTGACGTCAACGAAAATCACTAAATCAGTAAATGTTAGAAAGAATCGCAGTATATGGGAAACTCGGTGGTGCGGTGAACTTACGACTCGTGCAAAAGGAGGAAGGCTGGCGATGCGAAAACATGAATGGTAATTTTATTGTCCCCATATATCATGCCAAATCATCAAAAATCAACGCATACCGAGTAGAATCGTCTCAAAGTCTGGATGTATCGGCCGTTTTTACGGATTCGTTCATCTTTTGTAATTTGGGCACTCGCGCGACGCCAGGGGACTTTTTGAGGAGAACTCAGTCCCCAACGAAAGGTGGAATATAAAATGTAGAGCACTCTAATCCATCCTTGTACTATGGCAAGTACTCCAAAGTGAATCCTTTATGAGAAAACCGTTCCGAAAGTGTCGACGGTTCAGCAGTTTTTAGCCATTCATTCGCCATTTGAAATTTGACTACACACGCCTCGCTAGGCAACTTTTTTAATACAACCCAGCTCCCAGCTAGCGGCGGAATATAAGATTTCGAGCCATCTAGCCTATCCTGGTACTACGGCAAATACTCGAAAACGATTCTGTTTCGAGAAAATCGATGACAAATTGGGGATGGTTCGGCTGTTTTTAGGCATTCGTTCATCTTTTGAAATATGGGCACACGCGCCTTGACTGGGAACGTTTTGAGGACAACCCAGTTCCTAGGCTAAAGACAGAATTTAAAATGTAGAGCCTTCGGGCCCACCCCCGTGCTAAGCAAGTACTCCGAAGTAAATTGTGTTTGAGGAAACCGGTCGCCTAGTGGGGATGGTGCGGCTGATTTGAGGCATTCGTTCAACATTTTAAATTAGGGCGCACGCACCTCACAAGAGAGCGTTTTGAGAACAACGGAGTTCCCAGCGAAATGCAGAATATAACATTTGGAGTCCTCCAGCCCATCCTGGTTTTATGACGAGTACAGTAAAACACTTAATTTTCGCGGGCTCAAATTTTCGCGAATCGGGCCAAAGCTGAAAATTTGAAATTATTTGCGGGTTCTAATTTTCGCGAATCGAGTGTAGCCTCCGTAGCATTCACATATTGCCCGAATTGTTCGCGGGACGTATTTTTCGCGAATTGTCAGCGATTCGCGAAATTCGCGAAAGTTAGGTACTCTCGAAAATTTAGTCGTTTACAGTACTCGAAAACGAATCGTTCTCGAGATATTTCAGACGTTCTTTTACTGTTTTTTTTTTGCGTTTAGAGTGATTGGGATAATTATTTTAATATAAATATTTAGTACGTGCCTATATATTACTTTTGACATCGGAATGCTAAGTATAAGAGCGATCATCCTCTCATACATGTTTTATTCACCGCAGTGCTTCGATACCTTACAATAAAAAAATCACTGCTTTAATCAGATAGCAATATTAACGAGGAAAAATATTTTTAAAACTTTTTATAAATTTATAATACCGTAATACAAATTTTTGTTTTTCTAGCTTATTTATGTAAGTGGCACAATATTGGGAAAGATCGTAAATTCTAAACTAAATTGAATCCACCTTATTTGGCTAATTTATCTCACAAAACCAAGAAAATAATTTTGTGAAAAAAACGAAATGTGCTTAGCAGATTATTCATTTTTGTGGTTCTTCGGATTCTTGGGGTAACTCGGCGCACTTTTCTTTTAGCATTTGTTAATAAAAGAGAATCATTTTATTTCCACTAGATTTCTGAACACTCTTAGTAATAAATAATTGCAACGGTTGGCTGTACCGCTTCAAGAACCATTAGAAGCCCAGCCAAGCTTTGGTAATAGACAGAGTGATCTATTTGTATTATAATGATCTATCTTTCATGCAAAATTATTTTTACGAAATAGGATTAGGTACTAATCTGGATTGAATCACAAATCATACTTGTAGTTTGCTTTATAAGTGGATGGTATCGTATGTAATTTATTTGAATCAATTTTCACCCTATTGTGGATTTGGTTTATAAAGAAAAGGTGAAGAGGTTCTTCAGAAAAAAAAAGTTAGAGCTGTATTCTAGAGTAATTTTCCCGTGTATCTGGATATCGCAATTGTTCTCACCGAATATGTAAGTAATCGCGAGAAAACACGAAAAAACCTCCTACCAGTCGTTACGACACACCCTGATCCTTCGGCCGCCGAGCACGTGTCGTCTCGTGTCAGCAGCGTGTGCAATTGCAAGCTTGACTGATATATTCCCCCGCACTGACAGCAGTCGCGACATATCTTCTGATTTTTTTTTTTTTGAAAATAACAAGAGTGCGCGTGCATAGCTTTGATAGGCGCTGAAAATGCACGCGAGCGGAGATTCCAATAACTCCGGACGTGACGTCATGCTTCGGCAAGGAGAGGCTTCAGCGGTACATTGAAAATGATTTTCTGCAACCTCCGTGTAACAAATTTAAATAAAAAATCTCGAATTTCGTGAACCTGGAGGTCAAATAAAGATGATTTAAGTGTTTTTCCTCAAATACAGAACCGCTTCAGTTACCCTTTAAGTACTGGGGTTTTAATTAGTGTGAACTTTATTTGAATCAATCTTCAGGTCTATCTTGCAAAACGCTGGTTTTCGCGCTGTTGCCTTAAAAAGAACCATTAGTTTCTGTATCAAAACAAAGTTACTGCCACAATCTAAAATAAGCTTGTGAGTTCATTCTTCTGGAGATCACGAGGACAACTAATCATAGCGGACAACAAAACTATGCCGGCGAATGAGGCAGCTCAAGATGCGATTATATCGTAGAAAATCCAATGTGCGCAAAGGCGATGAAGTGCAAGCGAAACGCCATGGTCATCGTTTTTGCGCATGTTATGTTATTCTGGTCTTGTCATAGTTGAACACCTAGAATAGATTTTAAAAAAAGACAGGGACACTAAGTACACAAGACAAACGCTTGTGCTGTTTACTTCGTGTCCCTGTCGTTTGTGCGTTATTTTATATGTCTAATTAAGATGAAATAAACACACCAGAAACGTACCTTACTGGCCATATCTTATTTCTTTGTTCAGATTGTATTTCGAGCTTCGATATTCGATGGAGGCCTTCCTTGAGTCTTGAGTCGTGATTGACTGTCTTCATTTTAAGCGGAAAAGTGAGCTAACCCATGTTTTTGTTTTTTATAATGGGCACGAACGAAGTGATGCAACCTCTTGAAAAAAAAAAGTGAAACTGAAATAGAATTTGCATTTCGTAATTACTACTTTTAAAAGGGTTATACTTTTCAGGGAAGCTTAAAAATTGCGAATCTAGTGACTTTTTATTTTGCACCGAACCTTCTCTTCAACTGGCCCAATCTATTCGCAATTGTTAAGTTGCCCAAAAGTGGGTACATGTCCTCCGGGTGACTCCTTTAAATTACTCCGAAACTTGATCGGACATTTTGCTGTCGGTAGCCACAAGGCGGCCAACTTAATCGATTTGGTCCTTTTTCGGGTTCGGTGCAACCAAAAAAAAAATAATGAGTTATAGTCTTTTTTTTTTACCCTCGGTTTTCAAAGAACAGGGCTTTTCCTCCTAGAGCAGTGCGAGACACTGCCTTTTGTCTCCTGTCCAGGAAGTCAAAATGTCCCCACAACGTCAGTTCCAGACGTCCTTATTTATTGACTCGGGAACTGCGCCTTGCCAGATTTGCTACCCTTCTAAAACTAAGGGAAAAAACAGTATGAAATAAAAACTACAAATTTTCCGAGGAAGATTTATTACTGTTCTCAAAAAATACAACTCGCACAGTGCTAGGTCACGTTACCATTTTGTTTAAGTCTTACACTTTTTACTGTGCTCTACCGTTTGTGAGTTGGGTGCCATCGTTGTGTTCTTATCTTGTTCCGACATACGCGACTCAAGCTCATTTCGCGGATTTCTACTGACAATCTGGGGGAAGGGGGAGGGATTTCGCGCCGTCATCGCTTGCCTTCCAGCAATTTGCAAAATGATCTCGTTCTGAATTCCTTGCGAAAAAGCGTTTTTCCTTCCCCGCATTTACATGAACTATTAACTCTACCCATATAATTATAGCGACAAAGAACAAATTTAACGAGTATTGTTGGGCTTGTTTATATCTAATGCTCAGGAAACGTTTTAAGTGCGAGCAGAGACGATGTATAAGAAGGAAAATGAACAAGGACTTGTCCGCGTCTCCTTCTTGTTGTCTGTCTGCTAGTGCTCGCACTTTTTCTCATGAAAACATATTTTGTAATTTGTAAAAGAATATGGGTCATTCCATGCCAAGGCAGACGCGGAAATTTTTTATGTCTGGGAATTGTACAAAAAAATAATTTGAATAAAAACGCCTCTGAACTCTAAGAAAAGTATCTTTTTATGAAAAAAATAGATTTTACTTTTTACCGATATCGTGCTCTAAATATCTAGAATTTGCGCTAAAACCTACGTATTTAAGAATTAAAAAACATTGATAAAAAATCGGTTCTTTATCACACAAAATTTAGGTAGGAACCTGGTTACTAAATAATATCTTACAATAATATACAAATATTAAAAGACGCCATTTTTGAGTACAAATAGGAGCTCCAAAAAAGAGAGACTTCATAAGATTTCTTCATTTTTTTAGTCAACTTGAATTTGGGTGTTAGCTACGATACCTATTTCCTTTGCTCTCTCCTGGGACACATAATAATAAAATTTATCATATTACATTTTCGAAGTCTCGTATTGTTGCGTTCTAATTAAATGCCAAAACCTCCAGTTTATGCAGAAAAGGCCACATTGAGAGCCATGAAACGCAATGTGGGCAGCGGTGACCAGGAACTCTCGAAATATGCGAAAGTTCAATTCACCTCATCTGACTATAGCATATCAAAAAAAACATGGAAAATACTTTTTGTTGTTGCTGATAAATTATATTTTAAAGACGAGCCTCTCCGACCATGCCTCCAGGCGCCCACCTCGTAGGGGACGGGCTCCTATTCCTTACTCATGCCTTCGCTGAATGGAAGCAACTGCCATCCTCCATCGTTAGCTCCTGCGTTCGCCAGCGAGGCGTCAATGGTGTGAGACGCCGCCGCAGGGTCTCCAACGCTTTCCTGAAAACACGTTTCCATCGGTTGAAGTGGATGTCATCCTGACTTCCGCGCATCCGTATGCTCTTTACGTAATAATACTGGCGTCTTAATTTTGCTCTACTTGTGCCCAGGTAACTGCCGACGAACACAGGCCGTGCCTAGTCAGCTTCCCGAGTTTCGGAATCCGTACTGCGCGTAGGCCTCGTCTGTCGAATGCCCAAGTATACAAACAACAACTCAGACCGGATAACTCTTCACCGATGCGAAATGACAACGGTGAGCTCGGTTCACTAAGTTTATGTAAGCTTAATATTTTGTGTTTGACAACTTGTTGATGCCCAAGTTTTATGGAAGATGTTTTGCTGTTATGTTTTGGGGACTTGGGGCTCTGTCAAGCTGTTTTAACAGTTTTTTTCAACGACATCCACCAACACTGTAGTTATTTAACGATAAAGATTATTATTATTATTATTAGTAGTAGTAGTAGTAGTAGTAGTAGTAGTATTATGCTTAATATTATCTGTCTTCCTCGATCTTTTTTATGTTTTCCTCTTGTTAAAGGATGGTAGCTTTCGCATTTGCTCTAGGAATTACTTAAAAATACGCTGCAGGAAATTCACTTCCCGGAACAAAACATTACCAAGTAGCAGCCTCGGGGGCGAAACATTAGTCTATATCGAACTAGTTTCTTCCGATCATCTGAGACGTTAAAAACAATTTGAGCAATAATAGAGGCTTTAATACACATACGTTATGGAAAGAGTCTTTTCTTTCTCAAGCTCCAAACTGAGAAAGAAAATTCTGTTTCCAAAACATCTGTATATTGAAGTACACATTCTTACTAAAATTTTCTTAACGCCTGAAATCTCTCGATGAAAAATATTTTAAAGTACATTCAATCTTTCAAGACAAAACTGCTCTTCGAATCAATGAACATGCGTATCCAACACATCGTTCTTTCGTCTGATCGAATTTTATTTTTTTCCTCAGTATTTCGTGTGGCCTTCTGTCATGTTTTTCGTCGAAACATGCGATACGTTCCTCACACGCTAACGAATTCACACCGGCGTGCCCAATCCTTAAACACACAAGGGCGAAGAAAAGCGACAACGTAACATGAGCATTATTTATCAGAAACGTTACATACAACTAACTATTATTCTAAGGTGCATACACGGCTAGCATTTCCGGAGCTTGTAGGCGTTGAATACATTTTCATTGAAATCACATTCATCACGTGCAGCCTTTGTAAATTGTAGCTCTAAGCACCACCTTACAATTTTCTTTCAAACGCCATCGGTTGAATGTGTTGTTCTAATTATTGGTCATTATCTATGTCCTGTCCATTTAACATTAAAAAGGGCACCGAAGGAATACCGAGCTTAGAATCGACGAGCGATATTTGCTGATTACTTACTCAGAAAGCTGCACAGCTCTAGTCTTTGGCGTATTAGAGCATGCGGGACGTGGCTTGTTATGTTAATCAAGTTATCTTAATTGTGTGATTCGTTCTGCGTTTTGATCGGCCGATGCCACTAAGTGATTTGTTTTGGAGTGATAATAAGACGTCCGGGATACGCCACGAATTTCGTTTCGTCATTTATTATGCCGTCAGCGATTATATCAGAGTTACGCGCCGAAGATGGCTTCTCGGTGCCGTATAATCATGACACAGACACTATATATACATTTTGCTGGACACGCCCACTTAAACTTGAAAGTATACGTGCCAGAAATTGATGTTAGTATTTGAGTTAAAAAAAGAAGAATGCCTATGGCAGAATACAGTCAAAAACAACGTCTAATTTCGAAAATAAATTTCGATAATTTACTTTATATAGTTTTCTGAAAGCGGTTATCTTGATAATTAAAGTACTTGTCTTAACATTTTCTATTGAATATTACACGTTCTTGATCCGATATAAAATGGTATCAAACGCACAAAACGCTTCTGCAGCAGTCGAAAGACGGCACATTACGGCAAGCGGACGATATAGTTCCAAGTAGAAGAGAAAGCCGAGGCATCATGTTTTTCATTGCTTGGTTAACGAAAATTTATGGGGACGAAGGATGTCAAAGCAATATTTGCACTTTCACCTCTAAGCGTCAGTACATTTGATGTATAAAAGTACACTTTCAACACATATAGTTATGCTTCGTTTCACCTTAGGTCAAGACGCAGCCGACGCTAGGAGCCGATGGGACCAATCAAGCAGCGTCAAAAATGCAACGTCATGGTGTTCGTTAGGTGTGATAAGTGTTCTATCATCGCTGAGCCAATCATATTACAGAAAAGACGCAGTGACATGGGATTTTCACGATGTTCGGTTGGTCCCATCAACTCGTAGCTTTGGCTGCGTCTGGTCTCAGAGTGAAACGAAGTTTAGGTGATACTCGTACACCTACGGGTGACATCTGTGGAATGCACTTTATTCGTGCGCCCTTCGGGGCGTCATTAGAAAGAAAGATTGTTTGCCAATATATCACGCATCAGATTGCGCCGACCTTCACGTAATCATCATGCCTCATACCATTATAAAAAAAGCAATATTGCCAGGAATGACAAGTGATGAGGCGACTAAAACTGAAGCAAACTAAGCGTTTAATGGGGCAAACTTGTGCCCAAAAACAAAGTAGAAAAAAGCTAGCGTCGCAAGCGTCGATGGCGGCAAAACAGCAGGATCCAATTAACGCTGGAGCGAGACTGACTCGACAAGGTCGCGGGCGGCTCCTTATCTAGAGTGCGTCACTATCTCATCTCGAAGATTCTGCAAAGAACGCTCGAGCGTTGCGCGCTCGGGGCCTAGAATGAACATGCACTTCCTAGAGCAAGAAAGCAGGAATAAAAGATAGGAGTTACGTCCGCAGCAAGGGAAAACGAGAACCTTCTAGAAGTCCGTGACCGAGCGTTGTTTTCTCGGTCCTGCGCGCGGCAATATTTTATACATGATTTGTACAAGAATGATATCGGAACTTGCAGTGTATAAATATTATAAGGCTTAAATAAGTATCTATGCGATCATGTATAATCTTCTATGTTTATTAGACACATGCATGCAATTTTTTTACAAGGCTGTTTCACATAGAAATAACATGTATTTTAAGCATTCATTCGTCTATTCATTTTCCTATGTCAAAATAAAAATGAGTTGCAAAGTTTTGTTTACAACAATATGATATTAACTTGTTTCTTATAACGATTATTTTTTTAATTTTATATTACACCAAATAAGAAGACTCGATAAAGCCATAAAAGTGTCCGGGTCGCTTTAGCAGAAGAGGGACAAACTGAAAGCCTCTGCTTCCCTTACTGATCAATCATCAACATTCAAAGCGGTGCGTTAGGCAAACAGCGGCCTGGAGAAGCGCGCAAAATAGCTCAGCTAACGGTGGCCACTTCCCGAAATTTCTACCAATAAACTTACGTTAAATAACCGCTAGATGGAGGTTGCCACGCATCCATCCACGTAAATTTCCTTCGTAAGAAATAATTGCCGGCAGTGACGTTTTAAAAATTTTACATATTGAAAACAGCGTTGAATTCTGCTTTCCATACTATTTTTTTCGGAAATATGGTACACGTACGTGAATTTGACCAAAATGAGTCAAACATGCTGATTCTTCAGTCGCTGACAGCTTCAAAAATGTAGGGCAAGGCTTTCAATATTCCTGCTTGGTGCGCATGAATTCGTCCACTGCCGTTCTTAACGTTTAATGCTATTGGCTCCGGAGCCCGGCCGTTGATAAGATGAAGGGGGACTCTCCACGCACTCTGTTGCTTATGTTACCTGAGGTGTCACTGATTAAAAACGATCAATATTAAGCGTCTGTAAGAACATTAAGCTCGAAATGTCGTCAACCACTGCTCCTCACTGATGATAAAAAACCTACGTTATCTTTTCTTTATACTGTCAGCGATTTCGGCCTTTCACTAAAATTTCCTGGATCAACAGCAGCCTTCGGTTTGCTCAGTTAATTACCGACCCAAGCCTACAAGTATGCAACTAGGTAATTGGGCGAGCAGTTGCTAGGCCAGCAGATCTGAACTGGGCGACTGTCCCGTTAATTGGATAACTTTAGTGGTGCTCCCTCGTGGTGCACTAGAACAAACAAAAATATACTTGTACACAAAGAACATGTCAGTCTGGCCATCCGCGCTAAGTAGGGCGAAAACATTTTTTTTAAATCTTTCATAGTTCACGTTGTACTTATTTAGAAACCAACACGCGGGAACAGTCGAGTTAAGCGTTGCAAAACAGAGACGCCAAGCGCAAATAAGGTAGCACGACAAGCGCAAAACTTTTGTTGCTGTTTTTATAAACGCTTTTCACTTAGAGGGCAAAACGCTGGAGCGGATAATTTTTTATTCAGCATCCCAAGAGCCCACTTGGTCCTCTGAAACGAAAAACAGCGGCTACTCTTTTTTCGTTGTTTATTTACATCTTTTCGAAAACGAAGGTCCCCACTGACCTAAACTTACGCCCATCATGACCATGTGACAGAACTATAATCCTGTAATTAAGGTATCTTGTGCTCGCAGAAAATGACTCTCGCTCAGGTGTACGCCGCGGTACACCATCACAAGAGAAAACAAAATCCTGCTGCACGCCACATTCAGTTTTAGATAGATTTTCGAATAATGTAATTCATGGGCGCCGCTGTCGGGATCGCAAAAGAGTTGTCGACACGTCAGTGGTGAAGGCGAGTTCCGCACGCGTCGGCCTTTCCTTTTATGAAATTGAGCGCTAAATTGCTTGGTTTCAACATGATGTAATTGTTTGTGCCAAGCACTTTTCGAGCTGCGCCTTTCCCTTTTGAAGTATGAATGCATCTCGTACCGCGCGAATGTTTCATCGATCGAGGCGGTTTTCAACGCAGTGGGCGTATCCACAAACGCGCCGTGCAGCGCTATTTTCACGAAGAAGCCTCAGTGAATTAGACTTCTCTTTAGCTTCAGCAAACAGCTGCCTTCCATTATGAGTAATCGATTTCCATAGAGAAAATGGCTGGCGGCGGCTCCGGCAAAAAAATAGACACGTGGTAGAGCCCGCTCTGGGTAACAAAAACTATTTACTAGAAAAATTATGTAAATTGTTCCTAACTACTTGAAGAAGTACCTTTATGTTCTTAACTAAACGCTTCTGCATCTTAAAATAATAACTCCTGCTACATACGGGTAGAGTCTGCGCATCTGATGGTCAGTAAATTATCTGTGCGGTGAAAAGAACGCTGTTACATTTAGCGATCCATATGTATATATATTTTTTTGTAAATTATTTTCAAAATAGTTTTTCTGTTTTTGTATAAGCAAGAACCAGAGGCCAGATTCACGAAACGATATAACGCCACAAATGTGCGTAAGACAAAACGTAAGAACAAATTCGTATTCACGAAACGAAATTATCGTAAGTTTTGCGCAGGTTACGATGGAATCCTAAGAGAGCTCCGATGCTGTCTCACGCACTTTTTACGATCAAATCAACATGGCCGACAGCGTCGCTCAGTTACTTGGTCGCGACGACCAACGGACGTTTATTTTTCTACGAGCTCTTCTCGCGCGTCCCGACTAAAGCAGCAAGAAAAAGTACTTGAAACAGACCACGACGAACAAGAACGCTGGATCCACAAACACCCGGATACAACGGCCACGATTGCACCGACCCCGACCAAGTGAGCTCGGCTGAATATAGGCCTAGGAGGCACTCCGACTAGGAGGCCAAGACCGTCTGCCCACGACCGGCTGGCGTACTGGATAGAATATGCCCGCGCGACCCCTGTGGACCCTTCCCGTATCATAGTTTGATCGCTGACCTCAATTTTAGATTAAGAGGTCAATCTCTTCCCCTTGTCATCTCGCTGTTTTCCGAGGCAGCGGTGACAAGCGCTGTCGTCGAAAAGGAACTCTCATCGACTCTATCTTCTTGTTTTGTGTGATATAGAGCTCAAATGAAAGCCGTATGGATTACCTTCGCAACAAGGAATGTACACTTTGTTATTAGTATGCCATTTTTATTCTGACACAACTGCACGTCACTGTCGAGCTACAGTTTGTGCGAGCTACGCGATGCCGGTCCAACCTTTCTTTGCCAAGTGTCACGTCAGTATCGAGTTGCAATCGTATAAAAGATCGGTCCCGAAGCACTCCATCCAACAGCGCGAATACAGCATTTCCATCAAATGCGCGCGTCCGCTCAGAGTGTGAACAGGTATTTACGTGGCTCTTGCTGACACTCTCGTAGTTCAAACGTATCTTTTTTAACGTCGGCTCGCTCTGCATCTCCGAGGCCGTGAAAAACGCCGAGGCAATTTGTTTCCATCTACGTCGCTTTGCAAACGACTGACACGGGCCCGTCTTTTGCCAACGATGACAGTTGTGTTGACTTCGTAGCGATCCAGTTCGTAGCAGTCAACGGAGGCGGTTACGCATCCCGGCCTCGGCATTCGGGCGCGTTTAAATCGTGTTAGCGTCGACGTATCACTGCACGGACATGAACCCCAGACAAGCGGTGGTGGAAAGGCTGCCTGTGTTTGTTATTAAAAATCCGCGTGCCCCGAACTGCTCTGAAACATGCCGAGCTCTCCAATTGGTTGTTCGTGCTGCCAAAGACGCCGTCGCCATAGCAACAGCACCGGTAAGTTCTAGTTTTTCCGTACGAGAACGTCGCTTTCCTCCTCTCACTTAAGAACGCGTTTGTAAATACCGATTTCTCCTCTTCTTACGATGTTCTTAACTTACGAACTTTTAGCTAAGTTGCTGTAAACTAAGAAGCTCTTCGTGAATCTGGCCTTAGAATACCACTGTAAAAGATCTGTGTAGATAGGCATTTTTAATACGTGGATGGCGCATGAACTGCGCGTAGGGCACATATTGGCGAGGAACTTTACAGAACGGTGATGCTCAATAGTGATCTTGGTGCGACTGATTAAGGACGAACCTTCGAAGATTTGAATGGGCCGAAATGGCGATGGCCATGCCAACTGAGACCGATCAGTCAATTACCTTGCGAGGTTCGGTCCTCAGTATGTCAGTATCTGCATGTGTACGGGTAGCAAGTAGGGAAGGCAATGTCGCTACTTTTCTAGCATCTACAGGATGTCTCAAATAGCGGCCAGGCTCTTTAAATCGCCCGCAAAAATCTATTTTTTAACCAATCGCGATACTATTTTGTGCGACGTTGCCCACAGCTGATTCATTGTTCCTATAAAATTTGCAGAGAACGAACTTACCTAAAGAAAAGAAAAAAAAAGTCTTAACTTCTATGGAAAAGCGAGAAAGCCACCGGTCTCCAAACAATAGGGTGCCCTATTGTTTGAAGACCTGTGGCTTTCCTGCTTTTCCATAGGAGTTAAAACTTTTTTTGTTTTTACTTTTCTCAGGTAAGTTCACTCTTTACTAATTTTAGAAAAAACTTGCACCATTTGTGGGCAACGCTGCAAAGAATAGTAGCGCGATAGGCTAAGAAACCGATTTTTGCTCTCGATTTAAACAGCCTGGCCGCTATTTGAGACACCCTGTAGTGAGTTTACTGGCAATCACGCTTTGGCGTCTCCAGACCCTCAAAAGGGCACCCGCAGCCTAAGACAACGAGAACGTGTTGCAGGCCGGGCGTGGGTGGAGACGCTTTATCGTTCTCATCCTTTCGGTGGCTGTAGGGAGGTTCCACGAAACGTACTTTTCCTTCCAATGCGCAGCGCTCCGTCATGCTCATGTGCGGGGTCTGTCACGTTCGCCTTATGTTTACGCGCAGACGCTTAGTAAGTTCAGTTTTTGTGTTGGTGAAACGCTGAAGTATGGCGTATGATAACAAAACTCGATAAGTACGTCCACGAATATATTCCCGTTGAAGGAATATTTTTTTCCCGATTTCTATTCTCTTAAAGTTGCCCGGGCTGCATCTGCTGGGGACTGCTGACGACGATGCTCATATATGTACCTGATCACTTCGGCTGAATTGTGTCCTTCTGCGCTCTGTACGTCTGCAGCGAAAACTTCTGGGACATCCCATTCCTCCAGCGTCTTGTTTCTTTCTTTTGCACGAGCGTTTTCGTTGTTTTGGCATCGGCTGAGCTTTGTCCACTGGCCTCTGAGTATCCATCAAAAGTTTGTGTTTTGATGTGTCCGTGATGGGCGAGGGTTCTTGTTATTTTACTCCGTTTGGTAGTCCAATCCCTCTAGAACATCTAGGTTCAGATCTTGTGGGTACACCTGCTCCGGACCATTCGGCTCAGGCGTTTCTCGTAACACGTTTTTTCCAGGATATCCCTGACCGCGAAGCTCATGTTTTTGACCCAAAGCAAATGACCCAGTTACAGAAAGTGATACATGGTACAACCGCTATCTTGCACAGGCTTCTCATTGTTTTAAAACGGACGAAGGCCAATATAGTCTCTCGACTTTGGCCCCTCCACCCAATGATAATGCTTAATTCACTGCATAGTTAGTTTAACAGCACGATCACTTCATTTTTTCTACGTATGTCGCTCCAGTTTCCGCAATATTAATTCGTGAACAACTGAATTATATGTTTTTGATATGGAAAATCCCGCGTAAAATATTATTTTCTTCAATATGTAAATTTTTATGCAGTAATTTAGCAAAGGAATGTTATCCTCAAATCGTTTTTCTTCTCGGACCCATTTTGAAGTTATCGTGAATTGCGACTTCTCTCTGTTCATCTCTGTATCCTTTGTGTCAGGTTCTTCATTAAGACTCCGTAGGGTATACCAACAGGTAGCTTTGCCTGTCCTGGCAGATTCTTAAAGACGTATTTATTCCTATGCTTTTCTAGAGAGCTTTAATTTTCTGTTTTACGTTATTTTAGAATCTCCTCAGTAATATTTCGTCAAAGCTGGTCACTTCTTCGTTCTTCAAGCATTTTATCACTTTAATTGGCACCTTATGTTGTCGATGGATGGGCACTACTACTCGAAACTTCAAACAGCAGTAGTGAGTGGCTAATGCGGCATTCATATTTAACGGCATGCATCTCTATGTTGTTGGCTGATCTTTTGCCGCAGGCATCAAACGCGGCTTACAAGGGGGAGCGCGTGGCCATTAGGTGCAGTATCGATCATGGCGTGCATTAGCGATCTCAGAAAACACTCCAGGGAATTCCTCCGGATCCGGTTTATGCGTTCCCACTCCTCGGTTCGGACTCTTCTTGGGGCACTCTCATTTTGTGGAGTAGAGTTTTTAGACAAAAGCAATTTATTTATTCGAAAATATATTTGAAGCACCGTCTCATATTGTTTCAGATTTTATGCATTTATGCAATATTTGCCTACTCATATCATCGATGTACGTATAGAGTTATGTTTTTCATTCATGTTCATGCTGTCGTGTCTAGTTAATATGAACCACGGTATTATAGACATATAAACTGCGTTTTTAGCGATAAATTCAATAAATACATTATATTTGTTAGCGTTAATATTAACAACTAATATTAAGGACCATTTTCTTCTGGGGGGAGGGGGCAGCGGTTTTCACATTAATAAGGCATCACTTACTCTTTTTTGGCAATACTTTCCATCGCCGATATCTAAAGTTTTTTATGGATAACTATTTTAACAAGAGCTGCGGCTGACAAATTAATCTATTGACGCACCGATTGAGTGAATAAATGCATTGATTGCAAACCATTTGAGCAGATCTCTCGGTAAAGTCTACAATCTAAGAAATGCCTGCTCGTCTTCTCACCTCAAAAGACTGGTCAGTCTGTGATCTACGAAATTAGATCAGCGAATGGTGAGGCGGGACATCCTTTTAGACCTAAAAATAAAGTATGCGCTGTGGCATTACGCGGTGCCAAATTGTCATGCTTGCATTGCGCAATTCCACAGCGCAGACTTAATTTTAAGGTCTAAACAGATGTTCCGCCTCATCATTCGCTGAGCTGATTTCCAAAATCGCAATGATTGGCTCTTTGAGTATTTTGTGGGTAACTAGACGCGTGGGCATTTCTTAGAGTGTAGGTCCTTCTACGATGTCCTCTCTCGTTGCTGTTTAAATTATAATCAGGAATTTGTCAGTTTTTTTCTTGAGAAGCGTCACATCAAAACAATAAAAAAAATCTTTGAGAAAGCAAAACTACACTGGCACACTTGGTTTTAAATTGAGGACTATTTATTTTTATGGCGCTGTTGAGCTTATAGTAAGCGATATTCTCTCGCTTACTATAAGGGGGAAAATTGTGTTACAGATGCTGCGTTTCCTTTACATTTGTTCTCTTCTGTTAAATATTTCCGTTACATGTTTCATTCAGTTCTCCGGGACATTATTCTTTTTCCTTAAAACCCTTGCCCTATACCTCTTCTGTTAAATCATTGTGCTGTCCTTTACTTTGTTACCTGTCTGGCGGTTGCATGCTGTGATTCGGAAACATATGACCATGTTTCCCGGGTATTTCAGAGGACTATAGTAGGTTACAAGTCAAGAAGGTAGCGGCAAATGCCCCTCAAAGGGAATCATATATCCCTCCGCCACCTCCCCATCCAATAGCGTCCCATCGTTTCCGTGACGTCGTGGCCAACGCGGGAGAGGGTTTTGCTTTGCTTTGAATATTTGCTTTATCTTTCGACCTTGACTTAGCGTTGTGGAAGCCACGAAAGGGAGATGAGACTGCGTTTTTGTTTCCGATGGAAACAAAAAACGACTTTGGGGATTAGCTTCCCCCTCCAATTGATACAAAGGCCACTTTCAGGGGCTCGGTTTCTTCTCCGATAAATACAAAGGTCGCTTTCTTAAAAAAAAAAGGGGGGGGGGGGGGGGTCAGAGACAAGCTGGCATCACTTTGTAGCCATTATCTATTCATTGAAGCGGAAAAAGGGGTGTTTCCAGGGAACTATTCTTTCGAGTGCGGATGGATTTCAAACGGTCACATCACGATTATGGGAGGAGCTTCTCCTACCTTCTTGACTTGTAACCGACTATACAAGGAGAGTATTTATGCACCAATACGCGGCTCTACTGTCACGCCGACACGGTGGCGCTGCAGTGGGCACTGGTGCATGCGCAGACAGTTCAACTCACGCGATTCTCGATTTTGCGCATGTGCAGTGCCCACACACGATGTAGGCAAATGCGTGCCTTTTTTTGTTAACGGAGCTCTGGTCAATAGCATCGGCGAACCAGCTCGTGCTCAGAGACACGCCAAGAGTTCGGATCGCGAGCCGACTTTTCAATTCTACAGGGGCCTGCGATATAAGGACTTAATATAAGGCCTTAATATACCGGGTTTGACTACGCATCGCAGAAAGGTGAAACTCCGCCCGATTATGATGTTTGCGGACGGGATAAGGTGAGAAACGTTGACCGCATGAGGTTACCTGGTCAAAATATGAAAGGAAAAAACAAATTTTTTTTTAGCCGACATTCACCTAAGCATAGATTCGTCATATCAGGTAATTATATTGTAGTCGGCCGTAGCATTTATTTAAATAAAACAAACTTCTCAGCAAGAAAGAAAACAATATTATCTTTCTCCCTGGCCGGTTTGTGTTGCTGCAATAAATGCCAAAGGTACCCACAATGTTTCTCTTGTTTTGTTTTGTTTTTTGTTTTTACAAAATTAGGGTTTAATAAACGTCGACTCATGCGCAGATGTAAAATTTTTCTTTTATCTTTTAATCGGAGTGGTGTCATTGTTCTCAAACTTTTGTATCTTATCCAACTACTAGCGCCATATTCTCAAGGAGTTTTAGCTGTCTGGAATGCGCATTTTATTTATATGGGCCGAACAACCGGGTATCATTTTCTCGATCAAACCTGGTACCTTTGAAATAGGTCTATGAGACGTATAAGGGTAACAAGGTCATCCACTGTTGAAATATAAGTTTTCACTTTGCCGGAAACTAAACACGGATGTAGTCTATCTGGCTGTGCATCAACATCGTAAGTTTGTAGCCACAGAAAAATGTTCGTAACAAACCGACGTCTCTTCGAATGTGGTGCTTTCTGCGCTTGCTTTTCTCGTATACTCCGTTTTACCATAAGTTGGCAAACTTTGCTCACTTGGGATGCTCCCAAAATCAGCAGATCAGTGTGCTGATGCAAGGTACGTGACAACGCATTGTCAGAGTGCTCTCCTCTTACAGAAAGCTTACACCTGCTCCGTGTCTCTTTCTTTGGTTGGCTCGAAGAGGCCGTAAAGCTCGCTTTCTACCAAGCTGTGACCAAACGAAGAGTTCACCGATGGCCACTGCTGAGGCTGCGACCAGAGTGCTTTTGTCTATAATGTTCTTACAATATCTATTCTACTCCATCCAAAATTACTCGGTTTGGCCGCATATTGGTATGATCACGTTCTTAGCCTGCACTCCGAACATTGCATTAAAATATACGGCATGGGATACTGAGGTTTGTCCAAGCCCCAATCTCAGTTTCTCCGGATTCATGGACCGCACAGACATCCTCCTCCCCCTCGGTGGTCGGCCCTCTGCGTCGGTCTCTTATGAGGATGACCCAACGATTTGTCACTGACGGTTAATTGTTGGAAGCCGGGAGACAATGCGTGCGGTGGCGGCGGACATCTCCGGGTTCGCGTTCCGTCGGTCCACGGGCATTGTGCTAAGCTGCGCCGCCATTCTGTGCATGCCACCGCCATCCCCCGGAGCATTTTTGCACATTAGAGCTCGTAAATAATCTCGCCAGCTAATGACGCCGCCCGCACTACGAAACTTTTTGCGTGCCTAGATACGAGAGTGTTTCCGACTGCTCGGCTGCTGTCACGAGGCGTACGGGCCGCGTTTGCAATGCTGGCTGCGAGGAGGAGGAGGAGAGAGCGTCGATCTTCTGCAAGCGCCTTCCGGCTTTGAGCAGCGTCTCTCCCTCGCATATTCTCCTCTCCACGAGATGACAAACGCATGCGCCTGACCAGCCAATCTTCTCAGGTGGTGTCCGCTGAAAACTGCAAGGCCTTTGCGTGGTTTGTCCATCTCCCTCTCTCAAATTTAGGCTCCCTAGAAACTTTAATGCTGCACGCGTTAAGCAGCCTCTTTGATGAATACATGTTGAAGTTATTTTTTCAGATTGATTACAGACCAAAATGTTTACTGCCAATTTTTTTTAGACTTTTTGCAGACCCGAGCTGGTTGATGAATTACAGCAACCGGTATGTGTTTTTTTTTTAAATTTCTTTCTGCGGTAAAGTATTTCGAAAATGAGTTTAGAGCAAAAGGCGTAAGTCCATAACAAGGTCTTAGCCCATTCCTGGTTCACAACGGGCAATGAGCATAAAATATTTTCATAATAAAAACATAACCAGTATACATAACGCTTAATAAAATAGAAGCGTTATAAAGCGAATTCAAAGCAATCGTATAGTTCAGTATAAATAAATAAATAAATAAAAATAACCAGCAGCAAATCACAATCGTTTTAAACACAATCAAATCAATGGTGCAGTTCATTATTAAATCCTACGCATTATAAACAAATTCGAAGAAACAAGTGCCATAACGAAACGAAAACATCTGAAGAAAACCACGATAGGAGTTTGGCATTACAATGCAAAAAATTGTGTATAAACACAGTAAACATAAAACATCTTTGTCCAAATAAGCAGATAAAAAATTCATATTACGTTACGAAGCAAATAAAATTGCAATAAAATAGAGGCAAGAAAATAATTCTCGTAACAAAAGAAGCAGATAAAAGGGAGATCTGGAGCAGAAAAAAATAGTGAACGTTAGAGAAAAGTGAGATGGTTGAAAACTAAAGACGTTTGGCAATCTTCCTTAAATTGCGCCGTTCAAATTTGAAAGCCTATTTCAAAGTGTTCCCGGTTCAATATAGTAGCCTCAAACACTAAGCATACTCGACCATAGTCCTTATTACACTTTACGTTGTTGCATCGCATATTCATCACGGGTGTTAGTTTATCACGGGAAGCTGTATAGGTTTTATTTGTGTGCAATAGTTAAAGTTTAAAGTAGCAAATCTGACTTGCTTTAAGCACGTTGTTTTATGAAAAATGGTGCAATACGCAGATTTCTTATCATATATTTTTTTTAATATTACAACTTTCCAAAGATGTTTTATGTGTTATTTGTTTATTATAATTTGTGACAGTGGTCATGCCCCGAACTGAAATAGGGCACATCTTAATTTAAAGAAAAATATTGAGTAAAACACATTTTTCACTAACCGACAAGAAGAAAACAATCTCTATTTTGTACAGGCTGTCCAGACGACAACAAAACAAACAGGGCCCAACCTACAGGAGAAGTGTGTTCCTTCCGGCTGGCTATTGTTTTTGCTCGTTTTCGAGGACCCGCAGTGAATAACGCCGTACTTGGAAAGTCTCACGACCGATGACAAAGTGCGGTGCATCTTTAACTTTACTCATACGGGATCGACATGCCTTCGTAATCACACGGATAAAGAGGAAGATTACTTTTGCACCCGAAAGGAATTATAAACCTGCCGAAAGTATCGTGGCCGCATCTTTATGACTAGCTATTTGAGCCGCCTGGTCCATATACCTGAGAACGACTTAAAACCCACAAGTCCTTAAACGCGTTCAACTACTTCGTGAATGGCAAAGCATCGGCGATGGACATGCACTTACCCAGGTGCTAAAGATACGCGCCAAACTTCCCCGCAGGGGTAGCCGAGCCGGATCTTTTTTCCAGCAGACAATATTCGGAAAGTTTTTATTACGCTTCCTCCGGCGCGACGCGCGTCTCTCTAATGCACAATTTTTTGAATGTTTGAACCTGCTTGGTTTGGTATTCAAGGTTTCTTTCCCACAAGTCCATGTCACCCAGGATTTGTACGTGCCGTAATTGCCCGGTTGGCACCTATCGCTCTACGGAGATGATCGGTGCAGGCACTGCATTCTCGAGTTTGTCGCGTTGCGCCACCTGTCGGCAGCAGATCGAAGTAGGACGGCGCCGTCTGCTTATACCGCCGTCATGCCATCACCCAGGCTCGGCGGCGTCGGTGACGTCCCTCGTTTCGAGATAATCGAAATAACTTCACTTGTGACACTTTCTGTGTTGGTGGACGTCGGTCACTCAAAAGCACGACACAGGGAATTCCTTGAACTGCTCTCACGCAATTGCTCGCTAGTGAACCAAAATTCGTCGCACACCCACCCTAACACAAGGTAAACGTAGGAGAACCAGAAGTATTTCTCTCCTTCTGACATGGCGGCCGCAAGTGCCGCGGACACACTGTATTCATTGTGCCGGTGGTTTTACACATAGGCCAGCTTTTAGCTTGACTGTATGACTACTCCATGGTATTTCTTCACTAAACCTAACACCGATAAACTTTTGCTTGCTCACTTGTTTGAGTTATGCATTTAAACAGTTTTGAATGTTAGGCAGAAATACCCGAAAAGTATTTTGAAATACAAATTGGCATACATGACGAAGACAGCTAAAATGCTCATGCCGAAATACATTTACAAAAAAGTATCACCATATCTATCAAAAAAACACTTGAATATTTATAAAGGGTGTTTTTAACTGCACCAAATTTTTAAATAAAGGATAAAAGTTTTATGAATGCGGTTTTCACTGCGTGTGTATATGGCTTGGCGTACATTAGATGGGAATATAACCATCACTATTATCGAACTAATTATTCAAAATCCGTTAATCAACTTTTTAATTACTGTAATTAGGATATATGTTTATATTACAAACTTTGAGGCGGTCATATGCCAAGACTTCAATATTGCAGAATTCGCGTAATGTGCCTGTGGTCCAAGATATCTGCCCCCGAACTTTTTACTTAATCCGACTTTTTATCCACTCAATTCGGCAAACCCACGAGAGTGGCCACTATAGCCGAACTTTGCTACATTAGCCGGATAAAAGTGCAAAATTCGTGGACGAATATCGCGGTACACAAGCTGGTTACGCGAATTCATCACAAAATGCAACAGTCTTGGCATATGACTGCCTCAAAGTTCGTAAAATAAACATATACCCTAATTACAGTAATTAAAAAGTTAATTAACGGATTTTAGTTAATTAGTCTGATAATAGTGATGGTTATATTCCCATCTAATGTCCGCCAAGCCATATAAACACGCAGTGAAAACCGCATTCATAAAACTTTTCCCCCTTTATTTAAACATTTGGTGCAGTAGAAGAAACACCCTGTATATAAAGTATTTTGAAATACATTTCAAATTAATATATTTTGTATAACGGGATAGATGTGAAAAGATATTTCTAGAAAAAGACTATTTTTGATGTTACTACTTCGTAGAACTCATTGTAGCCACCCGCTAATGTATACTAAAACGAAAACGAAGCATACATGGTAAACACTCTAAACAATTATAACATCTCCGAAACCCCCAAACAAAAAGCGAATAGTCAGTCTAAGATTTAACCTGAATTTCGAAGTTGCTGTTTTTGCGATAAAAATATACTGCTGGCAGAATTAACGTTTGGCATTTTGCATAGCGATAAGGAAGTGAGCTACAATTTTTAAGGGTTTGAAATGGAATTTTCACCAGAGCTGGAGCGTAATGTTGCGTGTCATATTTCTCATTCTTCTTAGGAAAAATCCGAGGAAAATCTAAATGGATTTTTTGTGCTAACAAATAACCTTGGATGTCACCATGCCCTTCTTCAGCATGGGCGATATAATGACGTCGCGGTGGAGTCAATCAGTATTCTTCTATAAGTTGTTTGACGTGCCGGCAGCGCCTACACTTTTTGGAATATCCAAGAGTCGACATTGAAGTCGAGGGCAATATTTGTTATATTTACAGAATAGTGAAGTGGGTCAGTATAGTCGGGGAGAAGTTTGCACAATAACCAAACCTCATTTACTCTTCACACCATTATCCCTTTCTCAAGACAAAAACCTTAGCTTGGACTTATTTGGACGGGAACGATTTCTTCAAAATTGCAGCGAGATTTATCATCTTCTAAAGTGTCGCGATACCAGGACTACATTCCATAAATGAATATAATTATGGAAAATGCAAAATGCACTTTAAACATTGCGCGATACAGAAATAGAGACTCAAACTATTTCCGAAATACTATAGCGATACATTTATATTGCATTACTAACCATCCGAGAAAATGTTATGTTTTTTGTAGTAATGATCACCCCTATTTACTGATTTACGAATTACGTGTCTTGTTTTGTTTGAAGTATTTGCGATTTATTTAGCAGTACGCATTTTGACAGTCTTGTAAGACAACAAACTGTTCGCGGCGTTTTCAATACTTCGTTTAGTCAAGCAAACCAAAGAACACGTTTGAATCATCTGCATTGATAATTACTTCCTGGGGGACAGATTTCATTGTTATATCATTTATAAGTTATAAATAATAAGAGGCCTAAAATCTATCTCTGGGGAATACCATGCTCTATTTTATATTTCAAGGATGCGATGTTTTTCATATTGACATACTGATATCGATCAGTCAAATAATGTTGTACTTATTTTTGTGCGTTTCCAGGAATACCATATTTCTTTACTTTTTTACATGTATTTTGTGCTGCACTGTGTCGAAAGAATTTTTAGGGCCAGAGAGAGACCGAAAGTAAATAATTTATCATTGATGTTCGCGATTATTTTGTCTTTGATGTAATAAGGGGCTTACTTAATTAGTTTTGGTTTCTGAAAAGCATACTGAAAGGTGTCACAACATTGTTTTTAACAAATACATTTTTAGCCTAATAGATATGATGGTTTTAAACACTATTGGAAAAGTAGACAAAACAGAATTTGATCTATAATACCTAATGTTTTATTCTCACCTCCTTTTCAGGGAGGATAAAATAAAAAAATACATTACCTAATAAATACTTACATAGTTAATAGGCTTGGGCTTCAAATTATCGTCAAACGCTGCAGCGTCGTTTTTATATTATTTTTTATAACTTAACCGATTTCTTGAGGTGAAACTGGGACCAACGTTATAAAGTTAATAAGGCTTACATACTCATGCTACGATAAATATTAAGTTTCTTCTATTCGGTAAATGCATATATATATATATATATATATATATATATATATACATATATATATATATATATATTGCGGCTGCTTTCCTTGATATAATATTATCTGCCGTCAAAATGTATTTGATACCATTGAGGTTTTGTTTACTATTTAACAATTCGTGTATCATGTCTCATAGCTTCCGCTGTTCGCAATATGGACATCTGATTTTATCTTGATAATACATATGCTTCTTTTTTAATTTTAATCTAAGTTCAGTTTTTTTACTTGCTTACAATTGTGCAATGCATGACCGACTTTCTGGAACATTCAATGGAATAAAAACATTTCGATAAAATACCAAAATACTAATTGTTTTCGTTTTATGACAACAATGAAATTAAAGTCGACTGGAACATTACGGAATCTTTTGAAGAATAACAGAAATTAACAAGTTCGTGAAAGCGGCTCATATGATGCAATGCAAAACAAATTTGTAGAGCCGTGGAATAAGAACGCGTCCAAAAGTTTAGTTAGCAACTTACTGATATTTCATGACTGTCATCTTAAATATTCCCGGGAGACATTGCGATCGACATTATTAAGAAACAGCGCCAAAAGGACGCGACAAGAGTAGCATGAGCACACAGGACGGATGCTGACAAACAACTGAATGTTTAATCGAAATTCCAGACGCGCAGAGTGTCTCGCACATGCACGTGCTCATCTATTCCCATATCTTGGTGGGGATGATACACGGAGTAAAATCGGCACTAGACAAATCCGAACGCTGGCTCGTGTAAACCAGAGCCGTGTATAGAGAGAGTTTGGTCAATGGGAGTGGCGGGAACAGCTAGGATAGTGCATTAGATGCAGATAGAGGACTTGAAATGCTCTCTTTGCCGACCAGAAGCAACATCCCTCACCAAGCTTCGCCAATTCTTTGGCCTCGTAAACTTCTACAGGCGTTTCATCCCACACTGCGCCACGCTGGTCGAACCAGTTGAGCTGCTCCTCCTCGGCAAGAGCGCACGCTCTACCTATCCTTTGCCTTGGAGCGACGCAGCTGAGCAGGCCTTTTACGAGGCAAAGAGAGCTCTTGCGGAGACCACCCTTTTTTAACATCCGATGCACGACGCCCCAACGTCGATCCTGACTGACGCCTCAGCAACCGCCGTTGGAGCAGTACTCCAGCAACTCATCGACGGACAGTGGCAGCCACTCGCTTTCTTTTCGAAGAAGTTGAAGCCAGCACAGATGCGCTACAGCGTGTTTTGCCGCGAGTTTTTGGCTGCTCACTTGGCCTTGCGTCACTTCCGACACTTCGTTGAAGGAAGAGAAATTCACCATATGGACGGACCATAAACCCCTGACAAATGCCATCTCAAACGCAGGATCCCATCACACACCTCGGGAAATCCGCCATCTAGCTTTTCTGTCGGAATTTACGACAAATATCCGACACGTAAAAGGCGTAGACAACGTGCCTGCCGACGTCCTCAGCCGTATTGACGCCGTCTCCTTACCACCCCTCCCAGATCCTGCAGCTGCAGGATCTGACGACTGCAGCCGACGACGAAGGGAGGGGGCTCTCGGGCTCGACATGGGCTCCCGCAATTTGCGGCAATTATTGCGGATTTATTCGAAGTTCCTCCAAATTTATGGTACCAGCGAACTCTGCAAGAGAAGCAGAATCAAGAGACACCTCATTTATTCCTGTGAGTAGATTTTCAAAGCCAAATTTTTCCTCTTGAAATCGCACCACTGGGAAGAAAAGCTAAGCCTCGTGAAACGAACAGGCGTCAACACCTGTGCGGCCGAGAGCAGCTGACGTTGAACCTAACCTCAGGCCTGACCGGGAGAACACCCGTTAGGCGCGGCGCGTATAAACAAAGATGACGCAAATGGCGGCGGAAAGGATATCTAATGAAATCGACATGCGGGACGATAAAGACAAAGACGCGGAGGAAGTGACCGCGGAGTTCGATGAGGACAGCGGCAGGACCCTGGACCAAAACGGTCCGTGGGTTACAATCCTCTACGACCGCAGGAACGTTGAAAAAGAGAAGCAGAGAGCCGACGCGGCGGGATCAATGGGGCAAGCTGCCAACAACCAACGATCGAGGGGAGGTGCTGGAGTTTCCCAGAGATGGAGAAGGCTTCCCCCACTCCCGGAGGACGAGTACAAGGTCGTCTTTAGGCCGAGGGCAGGAATGAAGGTGGCATCATGGACGGACCGAGCCATATCGCAAGGCCTGGCGATGGCAAGCGTAATACCAACCAAGGAGTTCTACGCACACGTGACAATCCAGACGCAGTGGGCACAAAATCTAATCGTGGCAAGCACGGCGAGCGAAGACTTCGCATTGAAACTCCATGAGGTTACAAAGGTCCAGCTGGGGACTGTAACCTACGACCTTCTACCATACCTCAAACCAATACCCGGAACAGTGAGAGGAGTGGTACACGGAATCGAGGCAGAGACGTCTGAACGGGAGCTGATGGAGCTACTGTCCGCGAAAGGACACAACATAATGCACGCCAGAATGCTAGGAAAGTCCAACTCGGCGCTGCTAACCTTTCAGGGGCCCCACGTGCCCTTCTATGTGAAGGTGGGCAGTGCATACACACGGTGCAGACCGCACAGGAGGTCTGTGCAGTACTGCAGGGCCTGCGGCGAAGTGGGCCACCGACAGGACGTCTGCCCGCACCCGGACACAAACCAGTGTCCAAGATGCGGGGAAAAGGTGAACCCAGAGGGCCACGAATGTCAACCCAGATGCAAGATATGTGACCAGCCACATGAGACGGCGAGCAAGGAATGTAAAAGAAGGCTTAAGCCGGGACCCCCACCTCTACACGTGAGAGAGAAGAACGCCAGTGGAAACCAACAAGTGACGTGGAACGCCGACACCAGGCAAACGGCGCAGCATACGCAGCAGGAAGCATCAACGCTGGAGAGTGGTCGAGGAAGCCGGCCTCGATGGGTTGACCACACAGCTGGAAGAAAAGACGATTTCCCACAGCTGGAGAGCAGGCGAGGGAACAAATGCGATAAGAACTGTGAGAAAATGATTGAGGAACTCAAAAGACAAAATGGGGAATTACTTAGGCGGTTGGAGGAGAACGAGAGAAGAGCTCAGGCGAGAGAGCAGGAATTAGAGAGGAAGCTGCAGCAACTGATAGATCAGATGCCCGGACAGTCGGTCCAAAGCCGACCAATGCAGCAGAAACAGCAGGATGCACGAGTAGAGGTTGTGCACACACCGGAGGAGACGATCTTCGCGGAGTCTGACGGTAGTGAGTCGGCGTCACCGCCACTGAAGCGGAGGGCGCGCGTCACGGCGCGAGCGAGAAGAGAGGCGCGCAAGGCGAAACCCGTTAACGGGGACGAAGAGAGCTTCGTGACGAAAAGCATGTTGGAGAGCGCGATCACGGGGTGCATGGAGAGGATGCTGACCATGTTGCAGAGCCGCTGCTCGAGACTGGCACAAGGCACGCCGAACCCGTTCGACGCCTGGGCGCACTACACCAGAGTCACGGGGAACATCACACGACCAGATACTGAGGCTATGATCAACGAAGATGGATCGGAGCCGTAGGAAGTACGTCATCTGGCAGTGGAACTGCCGCGGTTTCCGTAGGAAGAGGGGGAATCTGCAGCAGTACGTTAGCACCAAAGAAGAAGAGAGCACACCCGACGTTATCGCCGTCCAGGAGACGTGGGGCATGGCCAAGCTCTCCGGCTACAGGGCATACGGTAAGGATGCCAAGGAGAAGACGCGGGTCACGACGCTAGTCAGAAGGAACCTACCCGTCATCGAGCACGACACCGGGATCTCGACGGTGGAACACGTGTTGATCGAGATCATATCCAACACGAAGAGGGACGGGCGCAGCGTCTTTGTGCTCAACGTCTACAGCAGCCCCGCCAAGCGTCACAGGTTCGCCGCACTCTTCCGGGCGACCCTGGAGATCGCAAAGCAACAGGCCCTCGTGGTGGTCGGCGACTTCAACGCGCCGCACCCGGACTGGGGGTACCTGACGGAGACCGTGAAAGGCAGGAACCTCTGGCATGACGCCCATGACGGAGGACTGACTCTGATTACTGACCCGGATCAACCCACCAGGAGGGGAGATGCAAGGCACAGGGACACCACGCCGGACCTAGCATTCGTCCGGAACGTGAAAGGAGCGGAGTGGATCAACACCTGGGAAGATCTGGGCAGCGACCATTTCGTGGCGGCGGCGACGGTCATAGCCGGCCCGGGGAAACCGAAGGGCAGAAGGATTAGGATTACGGAGTGGGACGCCTTCAGAGGATTTCTAGAAGAGTTTGAGGAAGATGACATTGAGAACATCGAGGAGTGGACGGAAGAGCTGAGGGCCTGCGCCGAGCACGCGACCAAGACCGTGCCAGAGGAGGCGAACATGCTGACTGCAGACAGTAAGCTCCTGCACATGTGGGAGGCCAAGTCCAGCATGCAGAGGAGGTTGAGGATCCAGAGACACAACCGCAACCTTCGGCGTAAGATCGCCAAGTTAAGTAAGGAGATTGAAGCCCATGCCAACAAGATCACGCGACAGCAGTGGCAAGACTCCTGCGACGGCTTCGACCACCAGCTTGGCGCTCCGAAGACCTGGAACATCCTTCGGCACCTGCTCGATCCAGACGGCACCAAGACGGCCCAGAAGAACAAGATGAGCGAGATCCTGCGTCGCCATGAGGGGACCGAGGACGACCTCATGAAGGAGATCCGCAAGAGGTACCTAGGGGACAGCCCACCCCGAGCTCCTACGGAGTACGACGGCGAGAGGAACGCGGCGTTGGACGTGCCCATCACCGAAGCGGAAGTGAGGGAGGTCCTGCTCAGACTCAAGACCAAGTCGGCCCCGGGTCCCGACGGGGTGACGAACAAGATGCTACGCAATCTGGGGGACGGAGCCGTTACCGGCATAACGCGATACATGAACGCGTGCTGGGAGCGGGGCTCTATCCCCCAGCAGTGGAAGACCGCCAAGGTGGTAATGATCCCCAAGCCGGGCAAGAGGCCGCAGCTGGACTCCCTTAGACCCATTTCGTTAACTTCCTGCGCGGGCAAGCTCATGGAGCACGTCGTCCTAGGGAGGCTGAACAGGTACATGGAGGAGAGAGAGCTCTTTCCGCACACCATGGTCGGCTTCAGGCCGCATCTGTCCACTCAGGACGTGATGCTGCGCCTTAAGCATCAGATAGTGGATGGAACGGGGAGCTCCCCCTCGACACCAAAGCGATCCTGGGCCTGGACTTGACGAAGGCCTTCGATAACATTATACACGACGCAGTCCTCGACAACCTCAGGGCGCTGGCCGTGGGCAAGCGAACATATGAATACATCCAGGACTTCCTGAGCGGGAGGAAGGCGAGATTGGCGGTCGGCGGGGTCGAGTCCGAAGACATCTGCCTTGGGGGAAAAGGAACGCCACAGGGATCGGTGCTGTCCCCGTACCTCTTCAACGTGGCGATGATCTGCCTGCCCGCGAAACTTGAGAAGATAGCCGGACTGCAGCATAGCATCTACGCCGATGACATCACGCTGTGGGTGACTGGCGGCAGCGACGGCTACATAGAGGAAGTACTGCAGGAGGCAATCCGGGTCGTAGAAGAGTACGTAGCTCCCAGGGGACTGGCGTGCTCTCCGCAGAAGTCCGAGCTTTTGCTGCTGAGACCCAAACGCGGCGGGAAGGAGAAATCGAACATCGAACTCTTCGCGCAAGGGCACCGCATCCCCAGGTCGAGAGCATCAGGGTGCTAGGCCTGCGCATACAGGCAGATGGAAAGAACAAGGAGATGATACAGGCCCTAAAAGGGACGGCCTATCAGGTCGCCCGGCTCATCGCCAGGATCTCCAACAGGAACTATGGGATGAAGGAAAGCAACCTCATGCGCCTGGTACAAGCTTTCGTGATGAGTCGGCTGGTGTACGTGGTTCCCTTCATGAGACTCGGAGTGGCCGAAAAGTCCAAGCTGGAATGTATAGTGCGGAAAGCATACAAGCGAGCCCTAGGGCTGCCAGACTCGACGTCAAACGAGAAGCTGGCGGCCCTAGGGGTACACAATACCATCGACGAGCTCATCGAGGCTCAAAGAACGGCCCAGCTGGAACGGCTCACGAGGAGCGCGACTGGCAGGCACATCCTCAAGAGCCTCGGCCTCCGGTATGAGACACAGAGAGGCGAGAAAGTGGACGTTCCCCTACACATCAGGGAGATGCTGCAGATTTCCCCCATCCCAAAGCACATGCATCCTGTACACGACGCCAAGAGAAGGGAGGCGAGGGCCAAAGCCTTGGGAAGAACGCTAAAAGAAGAGGAGGGAGTCGCGTATGTCGACGCGGCCGAGTACAAGGAAGAGGAGCCATGGCAGCGGCGGTGGTGAACGGTGACGGACACCTCGTCGCGAGCTGCAGCGTGAAGACCGACGACCCGGAGACGGCGGAAGAGGTGGCGGTGGCGCTCGCGCTAACCATGCCCGGCGTCAGGACAATCGTGTGCGACTCGCAGAGCGCGGTTCGCAACTTCGCCAAAGGGAGAGTGTCGCCGAAGACTCTGCGTGTCCTCAGGGGTGCGACGTGCTTCGGTGGGAGAGAAAGAGTGAGACTCGTGTGGACACCAGCACACGCGTCGCTTCCTGGCAACGAGGAGGCTCACGACGCGGCCCGAGGACTTACCGTCCGGGCCGGCACAACGTCTGGGGCCCCCGTCGCGTCGTCCGGGAGAGACAGGCTGGTGACATTTAGAGATATTCTCGACCACTACACGGACGGGAGGAGGAGGTTTCCCCCGCGCACCACTCGCTGAACAAGAGACAGTCCACGGTGTGGAGACGTCTGCAAACGAACACCTATCCGTGTCCGGCTTTACTAAATCGGTGGTACCCGGACAGATACACGGGCGCGTGCAAACTATGTGGGCAGAGGGCGAACTTGAAACACATGGTGTGGGAGTGTAGTAACATAGACAGGGGCGCTTGCGCGAATAAATTACTGACGCAGCTCAGAGATGAAGAGAGCTGGAAGACCACTCTGCTCAGCTCGGACCCTCGGGTCCAAGAAGACTTAGTCCGACTGGCCGAAGACGCCGCCGGGGTCCAGGGGATCCTGGCCGTCGTCTGAGGGGG
>JAZHYW010018399.1:0-12461 GCA_037355805.1 Ixodes ricinus
ACCGGACCGTTTTATCGTGAGTAGCACCATTTTGAGAGCGAGAGAGAAAGGGAAGGGGCTACCGGCGCTTTCCTCCTTTCTGGTTGTGTAGAAAGAGGGAAAGTCCCGATGAAAGGCCTCGCCGGTGTTGGTTGTCTGCGGTGTTGTGAACTTCGTTCGCGCTTTCTTCCTTGTTTTAAACTCGCAAACTTAATTAGAGCAACAACACGCTTCAATGGCGACAGTCCCCCGGTCATCGGGACACCATTGCCCGGTCCGGTGCACGAATAACGATAAGGTGTCGAATACCGTCCGAGGACCTATATAGCTTGCATGGAATTGCAAGGCGGAGTGCGGCCGTAATGTTTCTAAGCTCCATCGCCTTCCGCATGACTGGAACTGATGAACCATTTATAACGTTTCTGCTCGCAATGGGCCTATTTCAACGTAGCCGTGCTTAGTAATCAACAAGCGATACACAACACGGGAACCTCAATTAACTTCTGAACACCCGGAGCTACCACCGATCGCTCTTTACTGCGCTAGTTTTTATCTCGCAAGTCCGTGTTCTTATATATCATTGTGGATGAACGACGAAGACGTTCTGATGTACTCATATCGAACCGCATTAAGCCTTAGCAGCAGCCAATAATGAATTATTTTACTATTTATGCACTATGTTGAGTACTCACCTCCAATTTTCATCGCTAGCGCGTTCGCCGCCGCTGTTCCCCCCTGTCGCCGCACTGGCGGATGCCATGACTGAACGAAGAAATGTGCACACTGGGCTCGAAAATGGATTGAATACTCAAACACTTACACAGACGGGACAGGACATACACAGGGGTGCTGCGTTAGCTTGACCTCTAGGACTTAGGGAGAAGGAAGTGACGTAGTGAATGAACGTATTCAGCAGATGACGGTATCTTTGCAGATACCGTCATCAGCGACTCCACCAATCAACATCCAAAGAGCGTTGTTGACGTCACTTCCTTCTCCCTATAGTCTCCTGGGAGTCCAAAAAGCGCGTATAGGGCCCCAGAGTCGACTATCAACTATTTAATACTTCTTCCTCCACCCCCCCCCTTCTTCTCTTCTTTAGTCCCTTCGAGTATTCCTTAATGATTGTGAGATAAGATGCATTTATAGAATTTTTTTAAAAAGAACAAAGCATAATATGATACATATTAAAAATTAACCTAGACAAAAAGAGAAAATATAATACGGCGAAACGAAAATTGAAAAATTGAGGGAACTATCCGCAAATACCCTAGGTGACTCCCATACATCACTTCACCTTAGCAGTCACTGACATCCGTATCCCACGGATGTTTCGAGAACTCTTCCCATGACTGTCCTCACGAGTCACTGGCACACAGCCGCAACACACCGTATAATGTTTTTCTTTGCTGTGCAGCCTGATGGACGGACGGACGGAAATCATGGAATGCTCGAAGGACTAAGAGAAGAGGAGTTGGAAGAAGTATTAAATAGTTGATAGTCAGCTGTGTGTATGTCCTGTCCTGTCCTGTGTAAGTAGCTTAGTGTGCCTAAGCTGGTTCTCACAGACATGTACCAACTAGCTCAACTCAAACCAATTATTCGAAAACGGAGATCGGAACACACGAGACGTATCCCGCAGCGAATATCCAGCGCTTCAAATCGACCCATCAACGGAAACAACCCACCAGCGGCACTCCAGGGAGCGCTTTTACCGTCACTCTGGTATCGCGCAAGAGATCGCGATTCAGGAAAACCGATAGAACTAACTTTTTAACAATTTCCAGCCACACCTCGGCGGCGGAAATGAGCCTTCAACTAAGTGTTGTAGATAATAAAATTGAGTCAATGTCACCACTGCAAAATGTCAATATTAAGATAAATTCAGTTACAAAATTGGACAAGCTGAATCAGCAATTATCACGAGAAAACTCGCACGTACCTTTCGAGTGTATACCCCATGTTCATCGGCGGTACAGCTGTCCGGTGCGCTCTTCATTCACAAAAAAGAAGTATTAAATAGTTGATAGTCAGCTCTGCGTATGTCCCGCCCTGTCTGTGTAAGTGTTTAGTGTTCAATCCGTTTTCGAGCCCAGTGTGCACGTTTCTTTGTTCGAGTCATGACATCCGCCAGTGCGGCGACGGGGGCAACAGCGGCAGCGAGCACGCCAGCGATAGAAATTAGAGGCGAGTACTCAAAATAGGGCATCAAATAGTAAAATATTTCATGGCTGGCTTAATACGGTTCGATATAAGTACATCTAGAACGTCTTCGTCGTTCATTCACAAGGAAATATAAGAACATAGACACGCAAGATAAAAGCAGCGCAGCAAAACGATTGGTGGTAGCTGCGGGTGTTTACAAAAGTTAATTGAGGTTCCGGTGTCGTGTATCGCTTGTTGATTACTAAACACGGCTACGTTGAAATAGGCCCATTGCGAGCAAAAATTGATAAATGGTTCATCAGTTCCAGTCATGCGGATAGCGATGGAAGCTTAAATACATTGCAGCCGCACTCGTCTTGCCAGATTCCAGTGCAAGCTACATAGGTCCTCGGACAGTGTTCGACGCTTTCTGTCGTTATTCGTGCACCCTATGACCGGGCAATGGTGTCCCGATGACCGGGAGACTGTCGCCATCGAAGCCCGTGGCTCTAATTAAGTTTGCGTGTTTAAAACAGAGAAGAAAGAGCGAACGAAGTTCAGGCACTGCAGACACCCAACACCGGCGAAGCCTTTCATCCGGGACTTTCACTCTTTCTACACAACCAGAAAGGGGAAAGGGCTACTTTTAGCTTTCAGTCTAGGTCGAGGGCAGGTTGGTAACCATGTGGGAGTCCCACACATGGTTACCAACTGCCTTCGATTGGCTGTGTTCCGAGATTTTGAGGGCGCGAATGAAAAAAACGTCTGACTCAGCGTTTGTACAAAACGTTTCTGCGGTTTTATTATCCGTCTGAAGGCGACTGCGCATGGAGGGAAGAAACCTGACCCTCGGGCCCGGCCGGCGCGCCGCGCTATTAACTCGAACACGCCCCGGAGAACCAGAGATGGAGCGCGCAAGGGTGCCTCGACGTCTCAGATAAAATATATGGCGGAGGCGGGCGGAGGCCGCAACAATATTATCAGAGCAGTTTCATGAACTTCAACAATCCACGAACTTACCGGTGGAAAGATATTCGCGTTCCTATCGAAGCTTTCTTTTTGCATAGCGCGCAGACGTACGGCCTCTCATCAACACTAAACTAAACCAGATAACCGGCTTCGCTGGCCGCGCTGGCCGCGTCCCAGGAATACGAAACCGCGCAACTACATGATTTCCGAGATTTCGACAGAAGGGAAGTTAATGCAGCGTAATGAGTATACTTATTTTTATAAACCTTAGAATAGTTCAGAGTTTATTGCTGGGAGTTTTCAGTCTTCGCGATTACCATTGCGACTGTCGTCCTTCAGCTGGTAACATTGGTTTCTTTCGCTCGTGTTCTGTCCGTTCTGTCGTTCTCTTTCGCGATCTTTCACTCGGGCCCCCGGATGTCAGCGCACAGGATTTGCTACTCCTCCTCACCCACCTTTACCCCTGCAGATTTCAGACTTAAAACAAACGAAACATAACTTATCTCGTCAGTACTCTTATTAAAGATCAATAAGAAATTATTTGTACGCGGCACCATATCGAAACAAGCGACTGGACAGTCGCAGTACCCATAAATGTTTTGAAAGTATCTGGTATGTGTCGCAACAAGGCGCGCATTACCGCCGAATTCAGCGTAAAAGTATGATTATTATATATCTATAATTTACGTCATTCCGTCTCACGTTTCTGATTGGTGCACTGGCAAACGGCGGTTGCATTAAAGCCGTTGGTGGCTGTTGGTGGCCGTCTGTTCCGTTGTGTTTGAGAATTGTGCGGATCTTTGAAGCAGTTGGGCGGTTTGAGTTTGAGTTTGACTGTTCACTAAGTTCCGTGTATATTAGCGTGAGGTCTTCTTTTACGATGTCGTTCCCACGGGCCAAGCGTTTCACGGAACCAAAAGGTTAGTCAAAACCGCTTACGTCTTATGTTCGGGTTGTGCATTTTGGCAGTTGCGTTTTCCTGTTCATTTCTATTCCTGCATTCGCTGCTCTCTAGTTTCCTGACGTTTCATCTCCGCCAATAGTTCTGGCGTTCAATGTATCTTTTTGTGCATGTGCGTTAGTTTGCTTTGAACAGAGCGTAGAGTAGAGGTGTAATATTCTCGTCGTGCCTTTTCAGAGAAGACAGTTCGTCCTTGCATGCATGACCCCTCGATTGGACGGCATGGAGCAAATCGAGGGCCCGTGGTCTGTGTGTGTGTGTGTGTGTGTGCGTGTGCGTGTATGCCACGACTCGCATGTCAAAGCGTCAAAGGTTTAATATCAGGGGCGCAATGCTACCGCACTGTGAAGACTGGCCAAGGGTCGCTCTCTGCAGAGGCGTCGGAACTATTTCCGCCCCTTTTCCAGTTGGAAGGTGTTGAGAGTGGGCAACATCCCCACGGGATATCCATGACTTCAGGTGCGGAGGGGGTTAAAGTATCTGTGTAGGCAGGGCCGGGTTAAGGAACTGCAGGTATTGATGTCGCTGGCCTGTAATAAGGCGGAGCCTCCGGGGGCGAGTAACGGGGGCGCGCGTTAACCCACCCGCCCGCGCTGCGCTTACGCCGCTTCGCGGCGTCAGTCTGCGGCTGCTCATTACAAAAATGTGAACCTACTTGGCCCACCCGCAAACGCCGCTTCGCGGCACCCAACTGCAGCCCCGGGTTAAGGAACTACAGCTCCAGGCCCCAGGCTGTCTGGGGGCCCCATGCTGTCCCCTAGAAACTTGAAGAATGTTAGTGGTTGTCAATTTTAGTCGATACAGCCATCATAAATGGAAAACGAACAACGTAATTTTTCTCGATATCCGGGGTCAGCACGGGGTTCCCTTGGCCCCCTAGCCCCCTGACAGCCTGGGGAGAGCAGAAGGAATACTCGGAAGGGCCTTTGGCACATTTGCCTTCTCGTTTCCTTTCCTTTATATCGGAGCTCCCATCTCTAGACAAGCTAGTGTTTGTGAGCTCGCTCTTTGTACAAGAGCATGCCAAAACAATGTAATACGGCCTTTCGTCGGAGGTGGCAAAGCAGTTGACGTTAGCGGCTCCTCTTATATATCTCTTATATATCTTAGTCTCTTATATAAACTCGTTGGAACGACCGCCATGGAGTTCTTTTGTACTGGAACCCCCTTGGCGTGTTTTACGCACAGTGGCAGGCCTGAAGTTAACCAAGTGCCGCCAAAGACTGCTCGAGCAGCAGATTATTATTATTATTATATGGTAGACTTTGTTTTTACAGCGGAGCTGTTAAGGGCTAGTTTTCCCAGTTTCGCGTCCGGTACCGAACAAATGTTGACAGAAAACTACACAAAACTCTGGATAGCTACTGCCATTTATGAGCAACGGCGGCAACCAGACAACCAGTCTGGTTGCCGCCCTCTCATAAATGGCGGCAGCCTTTCGAGCTATCATAGAAGAATGGATAGTTGGGTGAGTTGGTGGGAATTCATCATAGGAAACAGCGCGCAAAATAGACGAGGACAAAGAACAAACACGTGGGACGAGCGTACAGCTTTGCTGGTCTTCCTTCTTCACCAGAGCGGAAAGGCTGAAAGTTTTTTTCCAACCTTTTATTTTATTAAAGCTCATGTGCAGTTTACTCCAGAACACGAAGTTTATAACAAGCAAAAAGAGGGTGGTAAACCTTTTGAACCCAGACTCCATAACCACCGACAGAGCCTATAAAGAATCCTGTTCTTGAAACGCCCTCCAACAGTTTTTGATAAGCACCGACTGCAAGCAATTGCTCTGGAGTTGGTGTTGGATTTGCCACTGCGAGTGAATACTTTTTCTTCCAACTGATAAGAGTAATACAATTCCTTCACCAACCTCTGAGGTACAACCTCTTATTCTTCAACTTTGAGCCGTACATCCAAATGACCACTAGAATTAAATTGCTACATTTGGAAGTAACGAGATTACTACTAAAACTGATTGACACATTTTACAGCATGTATACACGCGGTAAAATGTTGAATCTTGATTTTCATGAAATATTCTTTTAATGCAAATGTACTCGAACGACGGGTTCATTTTGTTAGAATGGTATGCAGTTTCTCTTAGGGATTAGATGTAGAAGTATGTTTGATTGTGACTTGAGTGTTTAGTTTTCAAGAGCTTAGACCAGGTGGCTTTCAGAAACAACAAAAAAGACTGCAACAACCAGCGAATTTTTCTTTGCTTGTGTTGCTCCCTTTGCTGTTCATGTCGGTATTTATTTAACAAAGGGGTGGTTCGACAACTTGTTGTTCGTGAAATGGAAGCTCTTTAGTTTTCTTTATGAAGCTGCTGGATGTGAATCGAGCATCTGAATATGTTCCCCCATTTTTATTGATTTTACAAGGTGGTGAAATGTACATAATGGAGGTGTAATTGTTTCCTCCACCCCCATCATCACCATGGTCAATATTATCAGGAGAGAACCTATAACAGCCTTGGCCCAGGACCCGAAAATGCCTTAAAGGGTTGGCTCACTAATCCGCCCCCACCCATGGCTACGCCACTACCCCTGCCCCCTGTTTAGATGCCACTGGCTTTCGGGTAACCCTCCTTCGGAATCGCGCTTCTTGGCTGCTTTAATTGCCTTGTCTTTCTTTTCCAGATGGATGGCGGTTGCAATATACTCCCTCCCTTCATAGACGTCTGAAGTTTTACAAATTTCGTATTTTGGGAGTTCATACACAATTACCCGTAACCATTTGCAGTGTGCGGCCCGGGTGTGGGAGACTACACGCCCAAAGAGAAGCCCAGTGCGCTGTGTGCGAAATTTCTCGCAGCAGAACGCTTCAGACATGACTCAGGTAAGACACGCTCTTTATGTTCAGTGGAGCTTGCATGAAGATGCAACTCGATAACGCAGCCGATTTGAACTGATCGAACGTTGTTGGTATGTCTCACTCGCGGGTTTAGAAACTCCCACTATAATGGAAGCTTGGGCTTAGCATAAAAGTAGTTTGCACAGATTCAGCAAAGGTGGATACATGGGCCTGTAGTATATTTAAATATAGTCAGTACAGTATTTATCGGCCATGATTGATATTGGAGCAGTTGTCAAAGTACTATCTCTATATATATATATATATGTTTTTTTTTTTAGCCAGCTTTTCTAGTGTTTTTAGTGCTACTCAATGAAGATTATTCTCTTCCTACCAATAGGTTAGATTACGAGGGCGTTCATAAAGTTTGTATTATTGTCACGAAGGAATAGAGATTCAGCAATCGAACTCGAGTAGGAGTTGAGACTTTCTCTACATGTTCGCCACCAAAAGTTGCCCACTTTTTGCAGCGATGCACCACATGCCGGAGGCCATTGTTATAGAACTCCTCGTCTTGAGTGTTCAGGAATCGCTCCCTTTCAGCAATCACTTGGACGCCGTTCTTGAAATGCTTTCCTCTTACAGTGAACCCCGGCTAAGAACGAACCCACGTACAGCGAATTATTGTTGATATCGAACTCACGAAAAATTTAAATAAAAATGCATGAAAAAAGTACTTTTTATAACGAACAACACATTGGCTATATCGAATTTTTTCCCCGGGAAGGTTTCCAAAAACGCGCAAACAATCATCTTCTAGCCTGTCCCTTCCCCCAAAAAAAGTAGGAAAGAAAAACTCCAAAAGCTCAAGCCGCGAACAAAATTGAACGAAGAGAAGCGATTCAGAAGGGAGAAAGCTAAAACAAACTCTGCAAGCACTCGCAGAAAAATAAAACTTTTTATCCTAAAGCAGTTGCCCACGAAGAGAAGCGATTGAGAAAAGGAGATAAGCTAAAATAACAAAATTTGCACGCATGCAAAAAAAAAAAATTGCAGCGTGTTGTTACAATGCGGAAGCGAAAAGATGAGAAAGAAAGAGAAGCTCTCGCCTTACGACGAACGCATCGTGGAAGTTCATTGTAAATGTTTTTTGCTATACTGAACTACTTGCTATATCGAACTGATCGTAGAGTTTCCTGCTGTTCGTTATAAACGGGTTTGACTGTATTTGGCCACACTAGAAGCGTCTGTGCCATTTAACCAAAAGTGTCAAACTGGGACGTTGTCCCCGAACAACGCTCCCAGATTGGAATGAATATCCTTGGCACTGCTTCTCTTCAAATGGAAAAAAACTGATCACTGCATGTGCTTGGCACCAACGGGCGCTGCCATTTTGTTTCGTCTCCCTAGCGGCGTTCCGAGCTACTATAGCGTGCGATGTCTATACTGTGCGGAAACTAGAGGGACGTCCGCTCATGTCGATGCCTGTTTTGTTCAGTTTCCTTTGAATTTTTGTGCCGATAATACAAACTTTATGAACGCCCTCGTAGAAGCAGTTTTTCCATGCTGGTTATTCCATTTTATTACATTAGAAGCAAGTGTTGCATATGTCTCGGACTCGACGAATTAAATTCTTGCATATTTTGGTTGACGTGGGTTCTGCGTGAAAGAAAGTATACAATTGTCGTGGAGAAGCACCAGTGTATATGTTTCATGTTGCATTTCAGGATCTGCTGGAACTGCTTCAGCGTGTGGAAGCCCATTCAAGGCTCCCGCAACACCCATGCATGTTAGTGTGCTTTTATACTGACAGCATGCTTTCTTGGATGTTTTTACAATGCATGGTCTCACCGTTAAAAGCTCCCATGTGTGACAATATTTGTGCGAGGTTAATGTCTTTTATATAGTCCCTGAAAAGACGAGAACCGCAGGGCATGTCTTTCAAATACAAGGCCTCAGCACTCTTCACGACTTGCTATGGGCCTTGGCTGCGCGTCTGTGCTAGGGGTGCACTAGACTCCAAAGTGTTGTCAAAGGTAGGAAGCTCGTGCTGGAGGCAGGACAACTGAACCTCTTCCGTGCCGTTCGGGATGAATGAATGGATGGATGCTAATGGTTGTACCCTTTATAATGGGAGGTAGCTTGCACCAGAGCCATGTGTAGAAAGAGGTTTTTAAATGGAAGGCGCGGGCAGAGCCAGGGCGTGCACCAGATGCAGAAAGAGGGCTTGACATGCTCTCTTGGCCAACCAGAAGCTGAAAAGAATCCCTTAGCGGTGGTAGCGAGAAACAGCTTTGTCTTATTAAGCGCGTGAGAGTTAAATGTAGTAACCGTTCACGATAGAAAATAAGGTGCACGTGATATTTCAATCGTGATCATGCAGAAAGATGTAAGAAACGAATGTGTCGCTCAACTCTTTTGCTTGGACAGACTGTGACCTCTCGGACGGCAGATTCCCGGCGTACGGATCATGTTCATGGTTCCGCTAGTCGCGCTCTTCCACCATGATTTTGGATGACCGTGATTGAAACATCACGTGCACCATATTTTCAGTCGCCGAGAGTTACTCCGACACACTTAAGTTTGTTTTCGCGATCACCGCCAGGGTATCATTTCCGGCTTCTGGTTGACCACGTTCAAATTTGTGAAGACGCCCTGGAACACGGCCAGCCCGTTTTCGGCCAATGGCGCCTCATTTGTCTCCTATACTTCCCAACGAATGGCCAAACTCTCCATATATATGGTTCTGGCTTGCACCACCTAGGCTGAAAACCAAGAGTAGGATTCCTCCCCTCACCATTCTAAGCCAATGGCCTTCCCCTTTGTATTTTTGTAACTATCACCAGGCAGGGTGGGATTTTGTTAGGGTGACCTCACCTTGTTACTGACTATGGGGACCAATGACCCACGTTGCGCTGTAGGCCCAGACGGTGATTTGGCACATGTAAGCTTCAACTTCTGCAGTCGGAGCTCTTGCGCAGTAGAAGCATGACCTAAGTTTGAGGGCAGGAAGCACAGTGTTCGTTGCTTTAACAAATGGTGGCTGCACTCCAAAATGCTGCAAGCATCCCTGACGTTGAGTCTCCCATCAATGAAGCTACGAAAATGCCAGCTGCAGGTACTCCAAACAGTTTTACATCTATTGCACCGTGAAGATTCGCAGGATTAATACCCACCCAAACTTTGGGAAAAAGGTTAAGAACGGGCATTTTTCGCCAAAATTCATATTTACAATACTCTTCTGGATTTTGTAAATTTGATATCCCAAAGCCAGCTACGGTCAGAGGTTTCTTTGGAAATGGGTGTTACAGTTATTGAGATAATCAAATGGGTATACTGAGCAGCAAGTGTTTGTTAGCGTGCTTTGCTTTGCTCTTAAATCCTTACGTGCAGTGTAATTGGTTTTGGCCAAGGAAAGCACATTTTCGCCCTTGCAGCCTCTTTCTGTTCAAATAAAATTCAAAACATTTTTTTTTTAGGTGCCCAGATAAAACATATTTATTAGAAACTACTATTTTTGAAACAAAAAAAAGAATAAGTTAATGCAATATTTATGTTGCAAAATTTGTTTTAGCGATTCCGGAAATGGAAGCATGTTTTCTGGGATCGCTCCTAACTCGAGACGAGTCTCGCGAGCTAAATTAAGCGCTTAAAATTTTCTATGAATTTTCTTTTTTTTTTTTGGCACACATTTAATTTAGTTACAAGAAAAACAAACATTTATATTTTCCGACGTTCAAGAAATTTTCTGCCTTTTTTCATGCCCACGCTCAGTTACCCAAGGAGAAGCTGCGCCGCAAGATGGCAGAGCTGCTGCAACAACTCGAGGACCGGGACCGGCTTATCTCCCAGCTGCGAGTCTCCAAGAACAAGCTGTCCGCGCACGTCGGCCAGCTCGAGGGACTTCTGCGCAACATGAAGAAGAAGATGGGGAGGAGCGTGAGGAGCACTACTAACATGGCCCCCTCAAGACAGCCCGGACCGGACGACGGCGCTGCCGAGAGTTTTGCAGAGGCCGACGCGCTTTCGAAAGACGCCGTGGACTGCACCACGGAGCTCAGGCTGACTAAGGACACGCAGGAGCTGAGAGAAGAACTCAGGTTCTTTGTGGAGGCACTGGAAGACGAGACTGCGGCAGATCAGGACCGGGATGACCAAGGTCAGTAAGCTGCGTTGTCACGAAGCTCCACGGTTTTTGTTTGTCACGAACAAGGCGGCAGCCTCCTTTCATTAAGCACGCGTGGGGATGGAGTTAAAGTCTTAACATGGTAGACTCCTCCGTGTGGAAATTGAAAGCTTGATTCGATTCTCTGTTTTGAAGATCTCATTCTTTGGCACCGCTCTTCGCATTGAAATGCGGATGAATGCAACTGTGAGGTCGCGGCAGATTAATCGATCGCGTTACCTTGTGCGCAGGTTTGTCTCGCTCGTTGTAGATGCAGGGTTGTGACAGACGAAGCCTGGTGCACTTTGTTTGGCGGTTCGCAAATGTCGGCTCTTATATTTGAGTAAACGATGCATATTTATGGAGGGAAGATTGCGGTACCTAAGGGAGTGCACCTTGGCAGTTGGTTGCAGTGCCACCAACAACGGCGTCTGTATTAAGTCTCGTGAGGAAGCGCTGCCTGCTCAGACCTCTTCTGAAGTCGAAAACAGTGGGTGAACGGCAGTTGTCCCATCTGCAGCACGAGTTCCCTACTTAGAATAACGCTTTGGCATCTCGCTCGTGCAGCCGAAGCAAGCCAGAAGGCAGGAAGCGTGCGCTGGAGGTTGGGTGTTCGAAAGACACCCTGACCTTTTCACCTTGTTGGTGACTTCTGGAAGTGTGCGACAAGAAGTAGCGCCACAGCGTGGCTCATGGCAGAGGCATTTCGTATAGATATCCCATCTAGCAGTTTCTAATCAATGTCGGCTTACTTCGAGCACAGCGCCGTAGAAAACGTTTGGGGCCACAGTCGGCGCTAACATTTTTTTTCTGCAAGACCTGGAAATTTTGAACACGGGTCCCTTCCATGCGTTGGCAAAAACGACAGTGATAATCTCGATCCCAAGACATTAACGATCCGCAGGCAAGTGAAGAGCAATCTTCTATAATAGGAGCAAATAATACTTATCATGTAGACTTTACCAGTTACTGGCAGTATACTCCATTCCGCGGTAACTTGGTGAACTGTGGAGGCTGCTGCCCCACGACCCAATAAGAGCGTCTGAGCAAGTCTTGTGATGAAACTCCATGCTCTAAGCCACAGAGGCACCGTTACCGCCACAACAACAGCGCTGTCCACGACTGAAAGTAGTTCCTGGCTTCTTCTTCTTTTAACCGCAATTGAACTCTAGCAATTCCATCTATTATGTATATACAGTGCAACCCACTTATACCGATAATGAGAAAACTTGAAATTTCAATTGTTATAACCGATTAGCGTTGTATCTGGACTAGAAACTGATCACTTCCAGTCTAGAAACTCTAGGAACTGAATGTTATAAGTGGTACATCGTTACAAGTGGGTTGCAATGTATAACAAATTGAGCAATAAATATTGACAAATTTATAAGTCCAAATTTGCGCCATTTTTTCTCTATGCAGGGTTGTGGTTGGTGGCAATTGTAGCTG
>JAZHYW010018403.1:0-25193 GCA_037355805.1 Ixodes ricinus
GAACCGTAAATCCAAAGGCGCGATATACGCAGGGATTCAGTTTCGTCTTTCTTTTCTCTCAGTGATGACTTTAAATAGAGTGACGCGGCTGTGGCTCGTGCGAGGCATGAGGGAAGAAAGAAGAAGAAAGGGAGACGCGCGAGGGCCGTGAAGAACGTCGGTCGGGCAACGATTTCGATCTGTACTGTAAATAGACGTTTCTTTTTATTTTTCTCTACTTGCTGGAGTCCTGTCAGTCCTTCTTGATGACCATCAACATCCACAGACCATCGACGTTCCCAGTCATCGGGTCCCTGACGCAATCGTAAGAAAAGAACGAACCTTCACTGGCGCAGTCGACAGGATTGCGTCAGCGGGCCCCGCCGGCTGGAACGACTCAGCAGATTCAGCGGACAGCGACTCCATTCAACAAGAAGAGAGGCGGCAAGTTCCTGGGCCTCAGCAGCCGTGTTTAACGAAGAAGACTTGGAACGCCGAGACTTCGCGTCGACGCGGCTTCGGAAGTGCTGCAGACTCACAACCCTGCGAAGCGTCTACACGACTCGGACACCGTTATCGGGCCGGACTGTTCCGATCGACAGACTGCGTGTGCTTGCCATAGGGACTTGTCAACCTTCAAAGGTAAGGTGATTTTTTTGACTGGTGCCCGCCATGGAGCTACGTAGTGGGGAACGGCGTAGGCCGGTTACCTCGTTGGATCGGGATGGAGCTAATGATAACAGTGTCGACGAGCGAGGTGAACCGTCACCTCAGAGTAGACCAGCGGCGACCGTGGGGACGCACGAGGAGGGGGACCGGGATGGCCGACCGAGTAGCTCACTGATTGAAAGAGAGATCGAGCTCGTAAGAGAAAAAGAACGGCTAGTGCGTCTAGAGCTTGAACTAGAGCGAGTTCGTGCGGAAAACAGACCCAGAACCAGTGGAGGCGGCGCAGAACTCAACCTGAGGGAAGAGGTGCTTAGCTTTTCCAGGCTCATGAAGGGTGTGTTGACACAAATGCCGTCGTCCGAACTGCTTGTACCAAGCTGGTTCGACGGTGTTGAAAATGTCTTTGCGACATATGAGGTGCCTGAGCGCCTGAGGGGCTCGCTCGTGCGACCTTATTTTACGGAGCGCATGCGGGCGCTGGTGAATAGGCTGCCTGTCGGCGAAGCGAGTGATTACGGTGCGGTTAAGGAGCGAGTTCTCTTGGAACTCAAACTGTCGCCGGCTGAGTACAGGAGGCTTTTTCTCAAGGCCACCAAAATGGAGAAAGAATCCTGGACTCAGTTTGCGACACGGGTCGAGAGCTGTTTCGAGTATTATGCTCGAAGTCGCTCGATCGACTCTCTTGAGGACTTGCTAGCATTAATGGTATCTGACCGCATTAGGGATTCCTTGCCCGTCGACATGCAGACCTATGTAACACTAAATGAGACCGGAAAGTGGCTTAAACCAGCAGAGGTGGCTGCGCTGGCCGACCGTTTCGACGAAGGCGAGCGATGCAAAAAGCGAGATCACCCGTCAGGCTCTAAGAGCCACGCATACAACACAACAAAGGCCACTTCTCTCGAGGAGAAACACGAGAACCCAAGGCAGTGCACTAAACCAGACGGTTCCCGGGTGAAGTGTTTCAACTGCAAGGGAATGGGACACTTTTCTCGTGACTGTCCACTGAAGACGGAAGATGGAGGACAAAGAAATAACTCCGTGGTGGGTTACATCTCAACAAATTTAACACCACGTCAGCAGAGTATGTCCCAGGACATAAATGTCAATCGAAACCATACAAGCGCTGAGTTGCGGAGAGTGGAGGTGAAATGCGGCCCGAGGATGGTGCGGGCGGTTATCGATTCCGGATCGGGGATTAGCGTAGTGCGTGATGGGGTGGCGCCTAAAACGAAGGGGTCGTCCGGAAGGGTGACACTGACTGGGGCGTTCGGGGACAGCGTGAGCGCCGTTCTACGCCATATACCGATGACTCTTCGCACAAGCTACGTTGAGTACGTCCCTCGAGAGGTGCCGCTCTTGTGCGCCGTCACTGAACAATTGGTTGACGGCATAGACATGCTGTTGACGCCCGATGACTACGACAGACTAAAATTGGCTTGCGGGAGGGTTGACTTGGAACCGATGGTTTGTGAAGCTGAAGACGCGCTTACTGACGATGGTGGCGAGGTCGCAGACGACGGCCGTGGCGCTCAACTTCGGTTTCTACAAGAACGACCTGCTCGAGGACAAGCCGCGCGTGGAGGCCTTCGTGTACATGGGCCACTAGGCGCTCCAGGTGGTGCTGGCGGCCTTCAACAAGGACCGGCTCAAGATAATGGCCACCACCTTCGGTGTAGTCGGAGGCCGCGACTTCGACATGGTGCTGGTGCGCTACTTCGTCCAGGAGTTCAAGGAACGCTACAAGCTGGACGTGGCCACCAACTGGCGTGCCCTCATGCGCCTCATCCCCGAGTGCGAGAGGCTCAAGAAGTAGATGAGTGCCAACCCGCTCGACTTGCCGCTCAACATCGAGTGCTTCAAGAACGACCGGGACGTTGCGGGCAAGATGAAGCAGGAGACCTTCGAGGCCATGTCCACCGAGCTGCTAGCGCGTGCCGAGCGCACCATGGCGTGGGCGCTGACGGTGGCCGGTCTGTGGCCGACGGACGTGGCGTCGGTGGAGCTGGTCGCGGGCGGCACCCGGGTGCCGGCGGTCAAGCAGCTGGTCCGCAAGGTGTTCCAACGGGAGCCCTCGACGACACTGCACCAGGACGAGACGGTGGCCCGGGGCGGTGCCCTGCAGTGTGCCATGCTGTCACCCATCTTCAAGATGCGGGACTTTGCGGTGGTGGACGCCCAGCCCTACCCCATCGAGCTGTGCTACGACCCGGGCAAGGGAGAGGACAGCCGGGCAGAGGTGTTCCCCTGCTGGCACCAGCTGCCCTTCAGCAAGATGCTCACCTTCTACCGGAGCAAGCCCTTCAACCTCGAGGCCAGGTACCCGCAGGAGGCGGCGGTGCCCCACCCGGACCTGCTGCTGGACAGCTTCAGTGTGAACAAGGTTGTCTCCACGGCCGAGGGCGAGGCGTCCAAGATCAAGGTGAAGGTGCGTCTCAACCTGCGCGGCATCTTCTCGGTGATGTCCGCCTCGGCCGTGGACCGCAAGCCCGACGGTCAACAGGCAAGTGCTGGGTGTGCAAACGATGGCGACCTAGTGGCGACGGGGGCGGCGAGTGGCGAAGAAGCAACCCCGACCGAGGGAGGAGACCCCGATAAAGTGGCCGAGGGCGAGCCCGTCAAGAAGAAGGAGCGGCCCCGCCCAAAAGACAAGCAGGCCAAGGCCACGGAGCTCCCGGTGGAGGTTCGGGTGTTGCAGCTGAGCGCCTTCGAGATGGACCAGCTTGTGGAGTGCGAGGTCCAAATGGTCCACACGGACCGCATAGAGAAGGAGCGACTGATTTGTCAAGCAATGGTTTTTGGTTCGTCGCATACGCGAACCGAAGCTGTGGTGTGTTTTTTTTTTAAATGGATTGTATACTTTAAGTTCGTGAGTTCTTTTTCTTTTTGTATGACTGGACGGGCAGTTGCGCGTTTTGGGAAAGTAGCCTGGCCTAGAGAGAGCATAGGTTCCACTTCCGCATAGGCCTTTGCTGATTTTTTTAGATGCACGTTTCAGTTTACACGATGCAAGTCTTAAGGCACTTTTGGTAGCAACGGGGTGTTTAGAGCCTTGGCGGGCACATTCAAAATCACCTTACCAGAGTGAAACTGACCAGGGTGTGAAAGCGGACATTTTGTTTTTCTTTTTGTTTGTGTGATAATTTTGTGACATTGAAGCCCCAAAATTATACTTGTTGGGGAGGTGTGAAGGTCAACGTAACCCAGAACCGTAAATCCAAAGGCGCGATATACGCAGGGATTCAGTTTCGTCTTTCTTTTCTCTCAGTGATGACTTTAAATAGAGTGACGCGGCTGTGGCTCGTGCGAGGCATGAGGGAAGAAAAGAAGAAGAAAGGGAGACGCGCGAGGGCCGTGAAGAACGTCGGTCGGACAACGATTTCGATCTGTACTGTAAATAGACGTTTCTTTTTATTTTTCTCTACTTGCTGGAGTCCTGTCAGTCCTTCTTGATGACCATCAACATCCACAGACCATCGACGTTCCCAGTCATCGGGTCCCTGACGCAATCGTAAGAATAAGAACGAACCTTCACCGTCACTTGTCGAGAAACATCAACGCTCGGGAGCTGTGAGGGTTTGCCCAACATGGCCAGCGGAACAAAAACGCAAACACGCTACTTGGACACGGTTCGCTGCACAACGTGCCTAGCTAGCAGGGCTTGACTAACACTCCCTACCGCAGAGCAGGCACTTGTAGAAGTAAACGATAAATTTTAAACAATATTGAAAATAGATTATACATCTTAGGCTTATTCGAAGTCTTTAGAAAGGCCTTCGATACGATTCAACATGACAAATTATTAATTAAGCTTCAAAGGTACGGCATACGTGGGGTTGATTTGACTTTAATAAAAGACTGCCTCCAAAATCGCATGCAGTATGTTTATACTAACAACTCTTCTAATACACTCAAAATAAAGTACGGTGTTCCGCAAGGGTCCATTTTGGGCCCCCTCTTATTTTCTTCTTTATGTGAATGATATCACTAATATCTTGGGATCCCCTGAGCTTGTCATGTACGCAAACGACACTAACGCGGTCTTTGCTTCAACCTCTAAAGTGGCCTTAGAATCTGTGACAAATAATTATCTGGATACTATCTACCAGTGTGGCTTCAAAATAATAAATTACAAATAAACGTAAAAAAAGAAATATATAATTTTCACTCCGGTTAATAGGCGCGACCACACTAAGATGACAATATATTTCAAAAAAATAAAATTATAGAGCGAGGTTCCAGGACAAAAATGTCGTGGTGTGTGGTTCAATCGGGTGTTAAGTTGGAACACGCACATAAATAAGATGAGCTCTGAGCTATCCCGAGCCATCGGATGTATTTATAAAATAAGAAATCTTATACCTTTGTGGCTAAAATGAATATATATTACGCTTTATCTTACCCCAAACTGTGTTATTGCATTTTAATCTGGGGCACGACATCGGCAACCAACTATATAGGTTGATCATCTTACAAAAACAAATTCAACGACTACTTGAGAAATATAAAGGTAAGCCTCAAGATCTCCCAACTGAACCGCTATTCAGCAAATAAGGATTACTTAAAGTAAATCAAATTTATTATTTTAAATTGTTACAGATAATACACTAAAAAAACGCTTCGGAGTTCCGCCAGAAAACACAACGTATCACACACTTAGACATAGAATCAGACGACGTCCAAAAATGCGTACCAATTACGGAAAACAAACGACAAGCTTCCAAGTCGCCAAAATATTGGATAATACGGAAGATCTAATCGATCTTAACTGCAATGTACTCCAATTAAAAAAAAAAGACTAAAGACACTTTTGGTGGGCAGTGATATTGTGTTCTGATATATGTGTACTGTGTACTTATTAAATCATGTCCATATTTCGCCTTTGAATTGTTAAAACGTGTTTCTGACCGATTTGTTTTTATCATTCTGTGCTGAAAAAACTATTGTGGGATAATTGATTGATCCTGTTTTTTGTTTCTGAGTTGTATAGGATTTTATGGCTTCTTTCTCTATTTTTCGCGTTCAAAAATCTATGTACCCTACACTGCTGTGTCAGAACTGTAAAGGGGACAGAAACCTCTTCAGGCATCACGCCTTTAGTCTATGCCCACCTCCCGGTCAATCGGGAAAAGAAAGAATAGAAAAAAAGAAAGACCTCAAAATTAAGTCACCGCTGTGGCATTACGTAATGCAAGCATGACGCCTTGCATTGGGTGATGCCACCGGGCAGACTTCATTTTTAGTTCTAAACGGATCTTCCGCCTCATCATTCGCAGACCTGATTTTGTAGACTGCAGGGATTGGCTCTTTGAGTGTTTTGCGGGTAAGTAGACGCCCAGGCATTTCTTCGAGTATAGCTACGTGGAAATTCGCAAAGTGTAACATCGACACAATTATAAAATATTTATTGCATATCAATCATTTAATATTTCAACCTGATATTAAAACGTACCCATGTGGCAACGGCAGATATTGTAAAACCCTTTATATTTGCGGTCCATTATTTTTTTGCGAATTAAGCAGCGTTGTCATTTTGGCAACCATTAAAATTCGGGACTTCTTAATGATGGAACAAGCCTCTAACGACAATCGAAACGTTCGCGCGCACTAAAGTTCACGAATTTTACAATTCACGGAATTCGCGAAAAATAGGGGCTCGAGAACGTCAGGTGTTTTACTGTAATTGCTAGTTTTGATGAATCGGACCGAACCATGAGACTAATAATTCAAATCTTGCAGCAAAAAGGTATAATTTTTAATTTTGACAAACAACAAAACAAAACAAAAAACGTAGATTGTAAAGAATATCCTACCAAGAAGAAAGGTCAAAGCCGAGGATTCGGATAATTTCTGCTTCTCGAGTTATGCAGCGCAGACTTGGCCGCAGTGGATATGAGCCTTTTCCCCGACTGTCGAAGGCAGCATGTTACTCTCCTCTCGTGCTTTCTGCCTTTACGTTCTTTGAATTTTCGTCCATAGCTGCGTAGGCATTCTTAAGAGGTCGTAATATAATGAGACATTTTAAGACTTCTTACGTGTTTTGTTTTTCAAAAATTGTGACATCCCATAATGCAACGCGCGCGGTTACGCCGACGGCAAGGGCGACAGCAACGCCGACAACGTCTCAACCCGGAAAACGGGCGTCTAAGAGCTGCGTTCCAAAATCATTTTCATGGGCTCTTAAATGGTGAGGAGAGAATTTAGCGGGAAAATTTGCCCATAATGCAACGCGCGGTAACGTCACGAGTGTCGTGACGCTCGTGACGTCTTCACATGACGTCACGTGCGACGTCGTTATGCGAAAACATCCCGTAATGCAACGCGCGGTTACGCCGACGCCACTCAAGCCGGAAACGGGCGCCTAAGAGCTGCGCTCTAAAAATGACGTCACGACTTCGTGTCACGTCACCCATGAACAAATTCAGCGGCAGGAGGAGAGGAGGAGGAAGAGGAGGAGGAGGAAGGTGAGGAGGCGCATGGAAGAGGAGGAGGAGGAGAGGAGGAGGGGGAGGGTACGGAGGAGGAGGAGGGGCATACCCTCCCCTCCGTACCCTCCCTTCTCCTCCTCAAGAGCTGAGCTCTAGTTTAGCATCACAGAGATTTGTAAACATCTTTCATGTTTTCAACTTCTTCCTTCTTAGCTTTCCTTCCCAACTCATAAGAGAAATGAGAAATCACGCGGTAGTAAAGTGCTTAGGCACCGGCACGAACTCCAGGTGTTCACCGTCCTTTTTAAGCGCACTATGGAACTTGTCATTCGCAAGCGATGATAAGTGCTGTCGCGGCACTTATTGACCACTAACGCGAATTCAGATATTCGTCGACCAATGAATTGATGACGAGCGCATACGTCCCTTTGCCGCAGTTCTTGTGTCCAACGCGGCTCTCCCGCTCGGCAGGGAGAACTTCTGTTTCCGGTAGAAAGGCATACTTTACGCCACAGCCACGTGATTTCACATGTTGGGGCCTGAGTCCGGTCGAGTAAGAAAAAAAAGCAGACGTGAGACTTAATTTTTTTTTTTTTTTGCAGCGCAGGCTATTGCCATCTTTGAGCGACGGCTGCAATTCGACGATCCGCTAGTGGCTTGCCGACTTGCGGCCGGCCATTAGTTCATTCCCACCATAGTACACCACAGTGTTGTACAGCGGTACAGCTTGGCTCCTCTTCCTACTTCACCAAAATGGAAAGTATGGAAGGTTATATTTTTTCTGTGCTATAATGCAGACAATAAAACGAAATGAAGTCCTGCTCCGGGTGCAATGAACATTAAAGAATAATTGAGGTCTTCATTTAAGAAAAAGAATCTGAAAAATCATTTTATGGTTTGTCCAAGCTGAGACTACAGCCACAGCTAAAAGCGCGAGCTTGCCCGGGCTCCTGGCTTTAGAGAGGTGCATTTCTAGCGTGAGTGCTCGTTCTAAGAAAGAACGCTTTCAAGCAGCGATCCGGGCTCTAGCGCTTGTGGCATTGGCTGTGGTCTAGGCTTAAATGGATTGTCCGGTAGTATTCGGTAGTTACTACATGTTTGAGCTGGTCGTGAAGAGAGGGCCTAAATGGAGTCACATGTATTATTTATTGAATAAAGAGACGCCCCAATTCGAACATTAATTCGAAACCTCAGGCCAAATGTTGGAGGGATGCATGGCTGGTCATGTAGTGACGTCACATCAGGCATGATAACGTCAGAGTAGCGGTAGTTGACCTATTCTCGATTTTGATAAACAATATTGATGGTGCGTACAAAGGTCGTCGTCAAAGAAGTCAGCTTCCCTCAATACCGTAAATCTTGTCTTTCTTAAAATTAGGTCATTTTGCTGAGATAGTAGTCAAGAGCTGTCGTGGCTCTTTTTGCTTGGTGTTACGTCAGAGCTTCCGCTGTTGCCAACAAAAATGACATCTTTTTTGCGGGAGAAATTTGAGCAGTTCGGCTCTGTTAACAATTGAATCACTTCTGTGGCGCAGGATGAAAAATCTGGGTAGTGTGCGGATAATATTTATAAAAACAGTCACAATACCTTTTTTTTAAGACAAACGTTTACCGGACAATTTCTTTAAGGGGGAACGAAGTATAGTGCCACTGAATACTGTATAAGAGTTCTGAACTCCCAATCTTGAATACTTTGCCGCGACAGAATCACTCCAGCCGAGTGTGCTTTGATTTGCTGGAACTTCATTCAGTGGCACCTGTAATGTTTGCCGAGTACATGAACCGAGGTGTATGGAGACGACCAGCAGTCCAGTGTGACGCGGAGGCAGTGTTCGACGAACGCGGGCCAAATCGTTCCTGCTTCTGCAGAGAGCGCGTGAGGGGCCGGCACGCTAAACGCGCTGGGCTCGCGCTTCTAACATTTTAGCATTATCGGCCGTCGGGTGTGTGCGACGGCCGATAATCATGATGATAATTATGGCTGCGCCCAAGCGCCACCTAGACACTGTCACACTCCTCCCCCCTCTGCACACACCAGCTGATGTTCTGCCGATGTTCACGGTGAGAAGCGCACCACCGGTTTTTTTAGTCTTGTGCTCCTCCTTGGTAGTGGGGTGCTAGGGGTAGCCATGCCTTGGGATGTAGCTTGGGCAGGAGCGGCCAAGGCAGGCTGTGAGTCCACCACAGGAGACCCTTGAAGCGGTGCAGCCTCGACAGGGGAAGTGGCCTGATGTGCTGCTTCTGTTGATGCTGCGGTTAGAGCAAGATCAGGATATTCACATTCCTGTTGATCTGGCGTTCCAGTGACTTCAGCGAGATCCGGACGCAGGTGTTCTTGGTGACGCCTCCAACACCGGCCATCTGGTAGTGTCACGTCTATAATCTGGTCGCTCGGCGTCTCGATCACCGTTGCCGGGACCCATGGCGGACCCGGACGAAAGTTGCGCGCATAAACTGCATCTCCTATCTGGGCAGGTGGTACCAGCCGAGCGCTCTTGTCATGCGCCATCTTCTGCCTAAGCTGCCTTTCTGACACTGATGACCTCATGTCTGGATGCAGCAACGTCAGCGCTGTCTTCAACCTGCGTCCCATAAGCAGTTCTGCTGGTGTACATCCTGTTGTCTCGTGCGGTGTTGTCCTGTAGTTCAACATGATGCGGGCCAGCTGACAGGTGAAGCTACCGCTAGCGGCTTTCTTCAACTTGGACTTAATGATCTGGACTGCACGCTCCGCAGCTCCATTCGATGCTGGGTGATAGGGCGGTGTTAGAACGTGCCTTATGCCATTCTTTTGTAGGAAGTTCTTAAAAGTGCCGCTGACAAATGCTGGCCCGTTGTCGGATACGATAAGGTCCGGCAGCCCGTGGCTTGCGAACATGAGTCGTAAGCAAGGAATTGTTGCTTCTGCTGACGGCGTAGACAGTGGAACGACCTCGATCCACTTCGAGTAGGCATCGACCACGATAAGTAAGTACCGGTTGTTAAGTGGTCCTGCGAAGTCGATATGCAGCCGAGACCAAGGCTTCTCTGGGAACGGCCATGGCATCATTGGTACTGGCCGCGCAACACGTTGGTTCTCTTGGCATACACGGCATCCTCGTACTGTCGCAGTAATATCATCGTCCAAAGATGTCCACCAGACATGACTACGTGCCACGGCCTTCATTTTAGCGATTCCTGGGTGGCCTTCATGCAGGAGTCGCAGCACATCTGGTTGCAAGACTCCGGGAATGATTACCCTCGACCCCATGAGTATGCAACTTTCTTGTACACTCAGCTGAGTTGCTCGGCCTGCGTACGGTCTCAACTCTGGGTCGTGCAGCTCAGCTCCAGACCACAACGCATCTCGAAGCCTCGCCAAGGTCGGGTCCTTTGATGTAGCCTCGGCCACAACAGACGCAAGTAACACCTTGGGATAGGCGTTCTCAAGCATGAGCACCTCGGCTGGCCGCTCGATGGGGTGCGCAGGGACAGGCAGTGGCAAACGGCTGAGGGCGTCTGCGTTCGCTATGCTTGTACCAGGCCTGTATAGCAGCTTGTAGCGGTATGCAGACAGCATCAGCGCCCAACGCAGGACACGCGGTGAACAGGTCTCGGCGACAGGCTTGTCCGCAGCAAGCAGTCCCAGCAAAGGCTTGTGATCTGTGACAGCTTCAAAGTCACGTCCCCAGAGGTATTGCCGAAATTTGGTCACGCCAAAGATGAGGGCCAGAGCTTCCTTATCGAGCTGGCTGTAGTTGCGCTCAGCTGGTGAGAGAGTTCGAGAAGCAAACGCAATCGGCCGCTCAGCGCCTGAATTTTCACGATGAGCTAGCACAGCCCCAACTCCGTACGGTGATGCATCACAGATCAGCACAACAGCTTTCTTTGTGTCATAATGCACCAGCACCGCGGCAGAGAGCAGCAGCTCCTTGCTCTTACGGAAAGCTTCTTCTTGCTCAGCACCCCAAGACCATGGCGTCTTTGCTGCCAGGAGGCGATTCAACGGTTGCAGCACACTGGACAAGTTTGGCAGGAACCGCCGGTAAAAATTAACTAGTCCCAGATAGCTTTGCAATACCTTGACATCCGTAGGCCTCGGTGCTTTCAGGACAGCCTCAGTTTTCTCCGGGTTTGGTTGGAAACCCGCCGAGGTGACGACATGACCCAAATATTCAACCTTGGGAATCAAGAAAGCGCACTTGTCTAGCTTAAGCTTCAGCCCAGCCTCCTGCAGACGATTTAGTACCTTTTCTAGGTTCTGCAGGTGATCTTGGTCATTCTCGCCAGTCACAAGGATGTCGTCGAAATACACGACGACGTGCTTGAGGTCCTGCAACAGGTTGTCCATTTCACGCTGGAAAATCGATGGTGCCGAGGTCACACCGAATGGCAGGCGCGTGTATTGGTAAAGACCGCGAGGAGTATTGATGGTCACCAATTTTGAGGATTCTTCATCCAGCGCAACTTGTAGGTAGGCATCCTTCAAGTCCAGCTTGCTGAACTTCTTGCCCCCACTCAGCTTGGCAAACAGGTCTTCTACCCGAGGAATCGGGTACTTCTCAGGCACAGTCACGGGATTCACCGTCACCTTGAAATCTCCACAGATGCGAATCTGTCCACTCCGCTTCAGGACCGGAACAATAGGCGCGGCCCATTCCGACGTCCTCACGGTACGCAGGACTCCCTCCCGTTCCATACGCTGCAGCTCCTCGTTAACCTTGTCGAGCATCGCGAACGGGACTGGCCGAGGCTTGAAAAACCTTGGTTTGGCGTCATCTTTTATAGTTATCCTTGCAGCCACGCCCTTGAAAGTTCCTAGGCCATCATTGAAAACGCTCGAGTACTTAGCGATGACATCTTGAACAGACGTCACCACGTTTATTTCGTTTGCCCCACGCAACTCAATGCCGAGACCTTTCATCCACCCCCGCCCAAGTAGGGACGGACAGGCACCCGGCACGATGTACAGAATGTCCTGGCACCGGCGGTCTCCAAGCTGTACGGTTGCAGCGAGGCTTCCGCGCACAGGAGATAGTTCACCCGAGTAGCTCTTCAGCATGACGCTCGACTGGTCGAGCCGCAACGGTGGGAATCGTTGGCGAAGTGTTTCTTCCGACACGACGGACACGCTGGCCCCCGTGTCGAGTTCCATCAGTAACGGAATCCCGTTCACCGAAACTTCCACCCGGAACGGCTGGCCATCGACTGCAGGGGCCCCCAGTTGCCACATCTCGTAGACCTCCGGCGGCGAGACATCCCTCACGCTTTCGCCCACGGCGTGGACCGATCGTTGCGGCCTGGTTGGCGGCGCTCGGCCACCGAAGCTCGCCTTCTCCTTGCAAACACGTGAAAGATGGCCTTTGCCCCGACATTTGTGACAGATGCTACTTGCGTGACGACATTGGGTGGCGAAGTGCTCGCCCCGCAGCGAAAACAGGAAATGGCGCCAGTCCTTTGTTTCCATTTCGATGCAGCAGCAGTAGTAGAGGTGGTAGAAGCATCATGTGACACTGCGTTTTCAGCCGCAACGCTCGGCAGTCTCGGTGTCGATAGCAGCTGCGAATCTTTCGTCGCTGCTTCCATCGCGATGACAGTCTTCTTCGCGAGGTCGAGGGTCAGGTCCGGAAGTTCCAGAAGCCGCCGCTGTATCGCCTCATCGTTGATCCCTCCGACTATACGATCTCGCAACATCCGGTCACGGAACACGCCGAAGCCGCAGTCGTCCGCAAGCTTGTTTAGCCCGGCGAAAAAATCTGCTGCAGCCTCCCCGGCATGACGTATGCGTGAATGAAACTTGAAACTCGCCACGACTTCTGACGGCCTCGGCGAGAAGTGCCTGCCAAGCACATCGAAGATGGTCACCAGGGTGGCTTCTGACGGTTTCACTGGAGCCAGTAAACTGTGCAGCACTGAATACGTGGCCTGGCCACAACAGGTGAGGAACACGGCTCGCCGTTTGTCCTCGTTGACATCGTTGGCGATGAAGTATTGCTCGACTCGTTCCCGGTACTCCTCCCAGCTAGATTCCGCGTCGAAAGGTTCGAGCTTGCCGACCGATGGCATTCTGGAACAGTCGTACGTGTCGGCAGAAGCAACTTCAGTGCGTAAACATCCTCGTCGCCAGTGTAATGTTTGCCGAGTACATGAACCGAGGTTTATCGAGACGACCAGCAGTCCAGTGTGACGCGGAGGCAGTGTTCGACGAACGCGGGCCAAATCGTTCCTGCTTCTGCAGAGAGCGCGTGAGGGGCCGGCACGCTAAACGCGCTGGGCTCGCGCTTCTAACATTCTAGCATTATCGGCCGTCGGGTGTGTGCGACGGCCGATAATCATGATGATAATTATGGCTGCGCCCAAGCGCCACCTAGACACTGTCACAGCACCTGTATACTCTATGCCCTGTTGGACGTAGGAAACCACGATGGGGGCCGCCGTCCAAGAAGTGTCGCTGCCGCCGCCGTTGTTTCACTACGGGGGCGTCACCTTCGTTGGGGCAGGATAGAGAGCGTAGATTAAGAGAGGTCCATCTCAAACCATGGGCGGCGTTTGACATTTAATAGCCAGACACCTCACTTGTCGATTGGTCGTGAAGAGCGCATGCGCTGCGTTGTCGCCTAGCGAGGAAAAAGCAGGAGGAAAGGCGGACACATTTGCCGACGATCAACATATTCGTCACCTCCTCGCAGCTCGTATTGCGAACGAAGCCCGTAAACTACGTGAGCGTGATCTAGCATTTGGAAACTCTTTTTAATACAGGATCTCAGGAGGCTACCGCCTGGGCTTTATTTGCAACCACGAGCTGCGAGGAGGTGAGGAATATGTTGGTCGTATGCACTTGTCACCGCCTTTCCTCCCGCTTTCCTTCTTTCCTCGCGAAAGCGCTGCGCATCCGTACTTCCGACCGATCTCCGCAGGAGGCGTGCGCTCTTACGTTACGCATTTGCCATAGTTTAAGATTGAGCCCGCTCTTCAATCAGCTTTTTGTGCCTCCCAACGTAGTAAGCGCCGTCTCGCAGCGCACCTACGAGCGTTGAGAAGATGAGGATGTAGTAAAAACGACGGCTTCTGGAAGCGCGTCTGACAGCATAAAGTATGGAGGAGCCGTTGCTTCATTGAACGGAAGAAATCACGTGACACGTGTGCGGTCACTATTATTACGATTGGTTTGAATCGCAGCCGTGACTCACCAGTTTCTGCTAAGGCGGTTTTTGCTGAAACGCCCTGGGTCGCTTTTTCTCAGCTGGCTTAGTGATTGCATGATCTGACTTCTGGCACATAAGCAGGTAACAGTACGATAAAAGACTATCTCCCATCACATTAGGTGACAACGCTATACTCTAAGGGGGAGCAGTACTTGGATTTGTCTTTGTAAAACGAAATTATGCCAAACCCAATCAATGAGGGAAGCTTTGTGAGGTGAATGTAGTTTACTGGTCTTCTCCACGAATCGCTCGTCGCCCTGCAGCCGATCAAGCTGCTTCGACTGAGTTTGGGTCGGCGAAAATGATGCTTGGAAAAACGGTTGCTTCTGAGTAGGATTTCAGGCTGGTTTATACTGCCCGGTATTCTTAAGTTACGTTACGTTACAAAATCTTACGCACAATTGAACGGGACATGTCTGATTGATATTAAGTGTGGTTAGGAGTTCAAGGAGAAAACCTGGCAGGCGGCGTTGGAGACACGAATGTTTCGGTTACTTACATCTAAGGTAAGAAAACAGAATAAAACTCTGCTGAGCGAAAGAGCCTTCCAGATTGCAGATGTTTTTAATCCAGATTGCATCGCCTTGTATGAAGCATTAAAACCATAGTAGCTTTACATGCGAAATTCAAAGCACGAATATCCAGTGACTGTTAACGCAATTAAAACACTTGTGTGAAGAATGGGCCTTCAGGCGAGTTGTCATTTGAGTTTTTTTTTAATTTCTTACATTGCTGTTTTCCTGTTTTGCGACACAAAAAACATCAATGAAATCTTAACTCCAGGGTGTATGTCATTTGATGCCCCGAGTGAAAGAGATGCAACTGGCTGTTCAGAGTGGTGCATAGAATGACAAGAGACACCCTTTGTGCATGTTTTCGAATTAGCCATTGATTTTATATCAGGGTCATTTTCATAACTAACAGTAAATTCAATTTATCTGTACTTACCATTTGCAGACATTGTGTTGACCGCCAACTGCCTAGAGCATCGTCTTGAGGATACCATTGCTGGACATTGCTCCAAGCTTCATCTAACCACGAAAGCAATAGTCAAGCTATCACAAGAGATTGAGACTGTTTTATTCAAACCTGTTCCTTTGTTCTTTTAAACATATTTAATGCATTTGTGACTAAGTCAGTCAAATGCTCTTGTGCTTATACCACGTTCTTTAGCTTGCTCAAAAATCGTTAAAAAGGGCCAGTGCCTCAAAATGATGCCAGAAATAGGCAGCTAAAATCTTAACGGTAACTTCTCCGTGGCAACTGGAACACGAGATACACCAGCCTTGTCGAGTAAACTATCGGTGGGTCTATATTTGGACAGTGAAAGATGACTCATCGCAAAATGAGATATTTGACCAGTGCGGTATGGCTGCAAACCGGGTGTTTTTAACATGAACCGCGAAGTAATGACTACGCGAGTATAGCTAGAAACAAAATCGTAAATTATTCAACGCGGCTATCCGCAGCGTCACACAGTTACCTGAAAGTTCGATCGGCAGCTCAAACTGGCGCGTTATGTGTAAAGTTATCGTGCAATGTAGGATGCTAGGATACAAAAATGGCAAAATGGCGATGCGTATATGAATGAAATTGAGCGCCACGTCGCGGTGCTTGGGGGTTCCAGTACTCTGGTAAACTATTCAGTGACGCTAGGCACGACCAACTACCCAGTTTGACGTCCGTGCTTAGGCAGCGCAAGGACAGTCTACGATTTAAGGTGCAGCGACGCTAGATTGCGCAGTAGGCAAGAAATGCTGTCATTGCGGCACCACTTCCAATCAGGGGTTCTCTACGTGCTCTATAAATGCCTCCTGTATACTCTATGCCTGTCAAAAACGCTCTTGAATTGGATTGGATTGGAATATTTGGCTTCCCCTTTGTGGCGGATTATCAGAGAACTTTGTATTCTGGATCTAGCCAGCGGTCGCCTCTGCCACTTTCCCTTCTGCTTTCTCTTCCGTCTGTGCCTGTAGCTAGGTGTATTTTGCTTACTCCACCATGTCCCCCCCCTCCCCCGTCATGCGCCTCCTGCCAAGACAACTCCACTCGCCTCTTCGTCACCTCCAATGCTACTAAAACACTATGTTGGGAAACTTACCCTTAAACCCGGACCCCTCGCGTACACCGAGACCACCCCACCATTTATCGATGAGTCAAAATGTGAAAGTTGATGTATATAGCTACTAGGAGATGGCACCGCGGAACGGCACTGCGAGATGGCGCCACCCGCCCTTGCGCGACTCGACACTGCACAAGTACGTGTCAGCCGTCCATTTCCTGGAGTGGCCGCGGCAGGAGAAATGGCGGCGTTGCGATCGCTCTTAGTTAGGTTCTTGTGCTGTGGTTGGACTGCTTTTCTGAAGCAGGCTCCATGACAGTTTCTTAATTGAGTTGTTCTGTAGTAACGTTGGTCACCTCACATGTCAAGCAAATGTCCCACCCTCTGCCGCTCCGGTGCATGACCTCCAGTATACTACGATCACGTCACACGAGAGTACCACAGCGCCCGCCAAGCGACCATACTGGTTCGCATCCATGTGCGTCACTAGGCAATGTGTTCATACATCAAAGCTACCAGAAGGTCCAGCAAACAAGAGGAATCGGGGTCTGAAGGCGATAGCCACCTGAAACTCCCACGAAGAGTAGTTCGGAAGTGCCACACCACTAGTGCTGCCTCAACGGAGAGTGAAGGACTACACACACCTGGTAAATGAGGGTAAGCCCATCCGACTCCCACCTGCGGAAAGAAATTCGCGCCGGTGATGGAAGCGTTGATGAGCATTGCTCGATCTCTTCTCAAGGAGGTCCAAGCTTCCCGAAGCATTTTCCGTAATGATCAGAGGAGCCACGACGAGGGGTAGTGCGTGAACTGATCGAACCACATGAGAAAGAGGCGACGAATGTGCCACGTATGCACAGTCTCAATCAAAGCTAACTGGAACGCTCTACCACCCTTCCTGTTACGCGGGGTGCTAGCTTGGCGGCAGCCGGTGGTACTAATTGGAACACGTGGCGGCGGACTCATCTCAAGGCGCGGGAGGAGCCCGGTAAGCTTCGCAAATCGAATACAAAAAAAAGATGAACCGTTGTTTGGTTTTTTTTATCGTATTTTATTCACCTTGCTTTACACGGCTCATTTTCCGAAACAAAAAAATGAAAGAAGATACAATTAAAACCGTTCTGATTATTGTGTATTTTTGATACCGGTTGATTAACGTTATTTTATGCGTGTCCGCCCAAGCTTGGAATCGACTGTGCTGCTCCTCTCCTCCTCCGCCCTCTGGAATGGGCCAAACGCCACGTGGCCATTTGATACCATCGGCTGTCGCTAGACCGCCGCCCAGCGGAGAAAAAAATAAACTCTCGTTCAACCGTTCCAGACAAGTTTCGTTGCAACTCTACATAATGCAAATGGGGGTGAATGACATCTTGAAGGGCAAACAAACGGACGCGAATACAGAAAGCCCGAGGCTGAAGTGAACTTAGAACATATCATCCCTAGCCATATGTTCGGTGCCAGGTGTTACTAGAAGAAGCTAATGAATGCACGTTGCGACCATGCTACTGAAAGCCAAGCTGAAGCATCTATGCAAGCATATTATAGCAAAGTGCATATACCTCGGTCGAGAGCTAGCAAGCATTTAAGCAATACAAAAATACGGGGTTCACTTTCGCAATGAAGGAACCCAAATGCTAACGGAATGGAAGAGCGCCGTGGCGGGCCGCATTACGGGTCTCCAAAGAAGGGACACTTTTAGACGCAAGAGAGGAAAAACACCGGACGATAGAGGACGCATCCCAAGTGGAACAGACGCAAAAGTCAACCGATAAAGGGGTGCTTCAAGACTGTCCAAGGCCGGCTTCTCGACGACCCCCTGGTGGACCCCACCACACCTTGAATTCATCTCTAATCGCATAATAGGAGACTGAACGCAAGCAAGTGCAAACCGCCATTGGTCAGGCTTATGCCTCGCCCTGATCAAAGGACACTCCTTCCACCGGTGCCTCGTCGACGAGGGTATGATCCCCGGTCCTCATGTCACAAACCGTGCATCTACATGGATATATATGTGGAATGACAGTGCCTAGGGCTGACACTCAGAAAGAACGGTTTGCTCTGGGGCCAACTGCCAGATCGAACGTGCCTATGCGCATCCCGTTGCGCAATGCATTGCGGTAAGCGCCTTTGACTGACTTGCTTAAGAAAATGCTTTACGAGTTCTGACAGTTATTACTATTTCATTATAAATTCACAAAGCGCCTAAACATTAGGAGCGTTATTTGAAAGAACACAAAAACCTATTTTCTTTATAATAAATTTTGATCACGGATACGCATCCATCCCTATGGAGTCATCCCACACAGATCTCGAAAAGCGTTTCGCAGGACGCTTTGCGTATAAGATCATAGTGAATTGATATAACAAACTTGTGAATTTCATATATATCAACCTTTAAATATATGTTACCGCTGGCCGTATATAAATTCATTGTCTCATCAGCGAAAGTTACTCAGTGATCGATCACATGTAAAACACTACAAAATTAACTTCACGACATGTGAGGGGAAATATAAAGGCCGTATGTTTTGTGTTTGCAAGCATATTCCAAAAGCCGGGACTCATAATGATCTAAAAAACTGCGCCGACTTGACATAACAAAATAAACAATGTTTACACATAAAATTATTTAAACCTACACTAATTCGGTTCGTTGAGGTGAGCTTGACGGGCGCGCGAACATAATGTTGGAGGCTAATCGTCACAATAATTTATATAATTATCAAACATGTGTTAATGAACCTTTTAAGCAATGGGCTTAAACTTATATGGTTCCGATCATGGAACTATTGAGCGCCATCAAAAACCTCTGTTCATTCAGTAAAACTTAGACATACATGCAGATCGTTGAAAGCGCTGCGTTCTCTGAATTGTTCATTCGTGCTACGGGCGCAAGGCTGGCGGTGCGAAAACCCGAAGGAAGGAGCCAGAAAATCCCGTGGCCGCATCGAACCATTGTGAATTTCCGGTGGACACTAAAACAAAGCACTTTTTCAATACAATTCTACAATAGACTGATGTAGTGGCATCACATGACGCTCAGCACGTTTTGTTGAGACCATACCTTTATGTTTACTAGTTCATAGATGAGTTTTCAATTCGACCTGGCGGTGACAATGAGCTTCCAATGTAATGTCCTCGTGGTCATATAACTCGCGTGCATAAACCGCATCATTATGGCATTTACGTGCTATTTCTAGAAAAGTACTTCCAATTCCTAAAAACAACACCCTCTATTGCACCAAGAGTAGCCCGGTGTGAACGATAAGTCAACCGAGAATGACGATGAGTCATTCGTTCGAATCCAAGCTTGGCGTCTGAACTCCTTGTACACTGTTGTTCTTATAAGAACGATACATGATGTCAAAAGTGACCCTGCATCATGACTGATCTTCTACCACCCGAACCCTTGAGGTTAGGGGATAATGCAGGAAAAAATTGAAAGAAAGTCAAGCAGTTGGTGGGCTTTCCTTTCTCCGGGTCACGGAGGTGGCAAACCTTTTTTTCCAAACGCCAGAAGAAAAAGTTCATCGATGTTTTTAATATGTTTGGTCTGTCATAAATGGAAGCAAACAATTATGAAGGTCTGCGCAAATTATTTATCGCATACTGCCTTTCGAAATGTGACAAGACATGCGAGCGGTACATGCATGTCAGAGATTCGGCGATGCAGGAGGAACCCGGTTGAAAAATTTCATTTGTATGAGACACTTTTGTGTCCAATAAAGACTATTGAATCATAAAACAAATATAACAAGATATATGAACCATATAAGAACCATGTAAGAACAACATAAGAACCATATAAGAATCATATAAGGGACTATATAAAATATATAAGAAAATGTAAGATGCTCCTTATCAGTTTCTTATAGGATGCTTATGGGATCATATATATCTTATAGAGTTCTTATATGGTTTTTATATGTTCTTATATATCTTTTATATTTGTTTTTATGATTCAATAGTCTTTATTGGACACAAAGTGTCTCATACAAATGAAATTTTCAACCGGAGTTTTGTCGCCGAATCACATGTACCCCGCTCATATCTTCACATTTCGAAAGGCAACATGCGATAAATAATTTAACCTTCATAATTGTTTGCTTCCATTTATATTTAGTAAACATATTAAAACATCGATGAACTTTTCTTGGCGTTTGGAAAAAGGACGCCTCTCAGATACTGTTTTATGCTCAATTTCATTATCCCCTAACCTCAAGGGTTCGAATTGGTAGAAGATCGGTCATGATGCAGAGACATCATGTATCGTTCTTATAAAATTTGTAGGTTCAGACGCCAAGCGAATGACTCATCGTCTCTCCGGTTATTTATCGTTCACGCAAATATGAGTACAATAGAAGAAAATTGTTAGGAATTAGATACTTTCTAGAAATAGCCGTAAATGTATAATAATGCAGTTTATACGCAGTATATGACCACGAGGTTATTAGATACAGCTCACCATAGATTTTATCGAATTGAAACTCGTAAATGAACTAGTAAACATAAAGTATGGTCTCAATAAAAACGTGCTGAGCGTCGTGTAAACGCATTTTATCGGTCTATTGTAAATTTAGCGTTGAAAAAGTGCTTTGTTTTTAATTCACCGGAAAATTCACAATGGTTCGATGCGTATCCGCTCACACCGCCGAACCTTTGAAATGAGAACAATTCAGAGAACGCAGCGCTTTTCAACGATAAACGTAAGCGTAATCTAAGTTTTACTGAATGAACAGGGTTTTTTGATGGCGCTCAATAGTTCCATGATCAGGGCAATTTAAGCCCATTGCTAAAGGTTTAAATTGCTACATGTTTGATAATTATATAAATTATTGTGACGATGGCCTCAATTGTTCGCGCGCCCACGTCGCTCACCTCAATGAACAGACAAATCTGGTTTAATAATTTTATGTGTAAACATTGTTTATTTTGTTATGTCAAGTCGGCGCAGTTTTTTATCATTAAATAGTCCCGGCAGATATGTTTACTAACATTAAAACATACGACTTATATTTCCCTCGCATGTCGTGAAGTTAATTTAACACTGCTATGTGATCGATCACTGGTGCTGATGGTAATAGTTGCACGACCAGCAATTAACACTATTTAAAGGTTGATATATGAAATTCACAAGTTTAATTATATCAATTCACTATGATCTTATACGCAAGGCGATCCTGCCGAAACCTTTTCATACTGTGTGGATGACTCCATGAATGGATGCGCTTATCCATGATCAAAATTTATTATAAAGAAAAAATAGGTTTTTGTGTTAAATAACGTTCTATGTTGTGCCCCAATGAATTTATAATGAAATAAAAATAACTATCAGAACCTACAAAGCATTTTCTTAAGCAGAACTTTACCATAATGCATTGCGCAACGGGATGCAGAATTTTTTTGGCAGTTGGCCCAAATCAAACCGTTCTTTCTGAGTGTCAGCCTAGACGCCGTCCACATATCATGTAACGGTTTGTGAACATGAGAACCAGGGTATACCCCTCGTCGACAGACGCGGAAAATTCTCACTTTGATCAGGCGAAGATGCGACCAACTGGCGAGTTTGCACGTTCAGTCCTCTATTATGCGATTGAAAATGAATTCAAGGTGTGGTGGGGTCCACCAGGGTAAAATCGAGCCAGCCTTGGACAATCCCTTATCGGTTGACGTCTGTTCCCATGGAACAAATCGTCCGTGTTTCTTGCAGTCTAAGTGTCAGCCTTTTGGGACATAATACTGGCCCGCCACGGCGCTTCATTCCGTTGCTACATTTGGGTTCCTTCTGCGAAAGTGGGCCCATGACACATTGGTAGCTAAATGCTTGCTGGCGACCAGCCGCCTTGCTATAATATGCTTGCATGGATGCTTCAGCTTGAGCTTCAGTAACATGGTCTGGCGTATTCATTAATACAGGCAACCAACCAATTACCATGACTGAGATGATATGTTCAGCGCCTGGCCTCGGGCTTTCTCCGCATGTTTTGCGTCCGTTTTGTTGCCCTTCAAGATATCATTCATACGTATGCTAGGTTGCAATAGATTTGAGTTGGTTGTTTTTTTCTCCTTTGGAGCGGCGGTCCGATATTTATCAAATGGCCGGAGCCGGAAAATTTTGGTATTCCAAGGCGAGACGTATAAAATAACGTTAATCAACCCATTATCAAATACACAATAATTTTAATTGTATCTTCTTTTCATTTTTTTGTTTCGGAAAATGAGCTGTGGCGTAGTAACAAAAAATGGAAATAAAAAACAAGCAACATTCGCCTTTTTGTATTCGGCATTGCGAAGTTGGCTCCTCCGCGCCTTGCGTCCCGCCGCCGACTTATTAATATACGGTGCATGCTGCATAGAGGGGCGCGTTAGTGAACGTGGCATACGCACGCCACTTTGCCGCCTAATCCCGTTCACGCATACCCGTCGTGTCGCTGGAGCTGTGACCCTCACGAGAAGGGCGTCGGCAATGCCTTTCCGGCATTCTTTCCGCAGCGTCTGGAGCTCTCATTTACCCGCGTGTGTGTAGTCCTTCTTTCTCCGCCTGTGAGTGTGGTACTTAATTTCTCTTCGTGGGAGTTTCAGTGACTCTGCGGGCCGGTTCCTGCTTGTTTGGACCTTCTGGTAGCTTTGATAATATGAACACATTGCCTAATTATTTTGCGATGCGAACCCATATGTCGCTTGGCTTGGCGGCTTCTCGTCTGACATGATGTAGTATACTGGAGGTCATGCACCGGAGTGGGGACATTTGCTGACATGTGGTGATACTAGAACAGCTCAATTAAGAGGCTGTCATGGATTTCGAAAAGTAGCTCAATCCTTTTTGCAAACTAATAAGGCGATCGCAACGCCGCCATTTCTTGACCATGTCTATTATCTGTGCAGGTCGAGTTGCCTGGGGGCGGGTGGCGCCATCTCGACCATTCCCGCAGTGCCATCTGTGTACTTATACATCAACTTCGATTTTGACTCATCGATAAATGGTGGGGTGTCAGTAGCTGTAAGTTTAGTGACAGGCGCGCGCGCAGCCATAATGCGCGCGCATAACATCTTTGCTGCTCTTTGCTGCCACATACCGCGCGCGCGCGCGCGCGCGCGCGCGCGCGCGCGCGCGCGCGCGCGCGCGCGCGCGCGCGCGCGCGCGCGCGCGCGCGCGCGCGCGCGCGCGCGCGCGCGCGCGCGCGCGCGCGCGCCAGCGCAGGCGTTACGCGTGTGCGCTCTTGTTCTCGCGCGCGCGCGTGCGCGCGCGCGTGCGCTCGCGCGCGCGTGCGCGTGCGCGCGCGCCGCCGCCGCCGCCGCGCGCGCGCGCGCGCGCTGCAGCAGCAGCAGCACTGCTGCTATATATATATATATATATATATATATATATATATATATATATATATATATATATATATATATATATATATGGTGGAGCAAAGCAAAAATACAGCTGGAAAAAATGAGGAAAGTGGCGAAACCACTGGCCGATCAAATACAAAGTTTTCTGATAATCCGCACAAAGGGGGTAGATGTCCAATCAATCAATTCAAGGCGTTGGGCGGCCGGGAAGACATTTAGGGCGTAGAAGAACCCCTGATTGAGTGGTGCCGCAATGACAACATTTCTTGCTACCTGCGCAATCCGTCGCTGCACCTTAAATGTAGACTTGGTCTTGCGCTGCCTAAGCGCGTCAAACTGGAGTATTGTCGTGCCTGCGTCACTGAATGGACACAGAGTGGAACCCCAAGCATAATTTCATTCATATACGCATCGCCATCTAGCATCCTACATTGCGATAGCTACACACATAACGCGCCATTTGTATTTTCAGGTAACTGTGTGACGCTGCGGACAACGCGTTTTGTTTCTATTTATACTCGCGTAGTCGAGTTTCATATGTTAAAACACCCGGTCAAATATCTGTCAAATATAGACCGATAGTTTACTCGACAAGTAGTCTCTACATTGCCTGAATACTGTTAAGATTTTAGCTGCCTATTTCTGGCATCATTACTGAGGCATATTTGCTGATTTTTTGAGCAAGCTAAGAACGTGGTATAAACGCAAGGCATTTTGACTGACTTGAAATCTAATGCATTAAATATGTTTAAAAGAACAAAGACAGGTTTGAATAAAACAGTCTCAATCTCTTGTGATAGCTTGACTATTGCTCGTGGTTAAGATGAAAGCTTGGAGCAATGGTATCAACAATATCCAAGACGTAATACAAGGCAGTTGGCAGTCAACACAATGTCTACCCAAATTGCAGATAAATTGAATTTACTGATTGGGTGTAGTGACCTGATAATCAATGGCTAATTCAGAAACATACAAAGTGTCTTTGTCATTCTATGCACCTCTGAACAGCCAGTTGCAATGCTCACTCAGGCATCAAATGACATACACCCTGGAAGTTAAGATTTCATTGATATTTTTTATTGTCATAAAACGGAAAACAGCAATGTAAAGAAATTAAAAAAAAACTCAAATGGCACCTGTGGGCTTATTCTTCACACAAGTGTTTTAATTTTGCGTTAGCCGCTCCATTGCTTTGAAATTTCGCATGTAAAAACAAACAGTAATCTGATTAAATTTTATCTGCAATCCATAAGTTTTATTAATTTTCTTACCTTAGATGTAAACATTGTGTCTCCAATTCTAACCACCTCAATCAGATATCCCATGCGTAAGATACAGCAACGCCAACGTAACTTTAAAATTTTCCGGGCGAATTTTCAGAAGCTGCCGATTTTCCAAGCATCATTTTCACCGACCCAAACTCGAGTCGAAATTTGATCTGCAGGAGCAGTAGGTTCGCATAGCTCACATTGATTGGAGTTTGGTAATTTCGTTTTACAAGATTCAAAACCAAGTACTGCTCCCCACTAT
>JAZHYW010018404.1:0-41423 GCA_037355805.1 Ixodes ricinus
ACAAGAGGGCAAAAGGATAAACACAAATCTCCAAACACAGCTAGGTGACTGATGCGCGACTGAAAAATCCGCCTGATCCGGGTATCGAACCAGGGACATCTGCACTTCCAGTGGAGCGCTCTACCAACCGAGCTCGCCAGAGTAAGACGTCAGTACAGCAAACAGGTTTTACCAGCTGCCACCAGTCTAACACCAACAAGGGTGAACGGCCTGCATTTTAAGGTTATGATGATAATGCCCCTAATGCAAAGGTGCAAGCGAGCTGGACAAGAATGACGACAATAATCCCTGGAGAACGGGATCAAGAGGGACAAAGGACAACAAGGAACCAGGAGAACAAAGGACCAACACAAATCTTGAAGATTTGTGTTGGCCCTTTGTTCTCCTTGTTCTCCTCTCCAGGGATTATTATTGTGACAATGAGTAGTCCGGTTATTCTCTTACAATATAGCCCCGTTTTCAAACCTGGAAGAAACCCGTCAATAAGCTTGTGTGATATCTTGGAGCGGATCTCGTACGTATATTTATTTATTTATTTAGTTCCATCCAGGTAAGTTTTTTTTTTTTTTTTTCGAGACCTCGGCAATTATATTTTTACTGAGTTTCTTATTTCAGTGAGAGCTGTCCGAAGCTTCTAAAGTAATCGAAAAAGTAACGGTTGCTTTTGGAAGTAATGTCCAGGTACTTTCTCTCGCAAGTAATCAAGTATTCAAATTGAATACTTCTAGTCCAAGAGTAATAGTCATTGTAATCGAATATTTTTTCGAGTAACGTATACAAGACAACATGTCACGCAAACCGATAACCGTTTTCGGTAGTTTTGAACTTTACTAACCAATTCAGCCTTAATTTTCTTTGCGCTGCCAGGTTCTCGTGAACACGCTCCGCACATTTTATTTGCGTAGGCGGAACATTGTTCTGCCGCAACTTTTTTATAACGTGCCCGTTTATTTGCGCCTTTCTATCATCTTGTTGCTTACCTTGGTCGGTCTGACGCGGTTATTGGATTGAACTGAAGTCTTTATTTCGGTACCAATAGTACAATTGTGACGAGGAGGCTGGAAAGGAAAACAGCTGCTACTTAGCAGCTTGACGGTTTCCAGCCTCGAAACTTGGTTCAGGCAGCACGGCAATACCATAATATAAGTATAGATATTATACCTTAAAACTAATACACATTAAACATATATACTCAGCTTTACAAATAAATACTAGAATGTGGAAAAATAACCCGCATAACATGAATTTAAATTTGTCGAAAGAACAATGCAAACATAAAAAGAAAATCTAAAACAAATCTGCAAAAAAAAATGCACTTCAAATCCACAATACAGATATACTATAGATACGATAATGTAAACAATGAGAAAACTAAGACGCGATAAAATACTTGCTGTTTTAATGGATGAAGCAGAAATCACACGTATAAAAGTGACTATCATTTACAATGAAACCGAGAAGCCGACTTGTGCCTATCTCAAATACTCTACTCAAGATACTGTATTTAAAATACTTTTTAAAGTATCTTGGTATCTTGCAAATACTTTTGATAGATAGTATTTGATACTCTACCTTAATTACATTTTTTGAGTATCCTGTACTCATTACCTCAAATACATTTTTGACATTCCGCCATTTTCCGAGTTTTTTGGTATGAAGTGGCGTGGGCGTGGCACGAGCAAGCGTGAACATTCTTTCGGGAAACCAAATCCTGCTGATGGCTCCGATTAGCTACGGTGACTTTGACTGAACCCGTAAAAACATCGCTTTTTTGCCGATTGTGACTCATATTTCCAGCCCAAAGTGCGTACAATGAAGGTTTTCCCCTCGCCTTCCCAAAGGCGCCTTTTGTTTCCTGCAGTTTCCCCCGAAAACTCCTCAAACAAAAGGGGTGGTTTTACGGAAGTAAAGATTTCCATCTTGAGGCAGACCGGGAAACGGCCTACGACAACAATGCAGACCTGAGTGTCAAGAAAATAAGAAGTAATAAAAAATCAGAAGTAGCAAACAAAACATTTTTGTTTTGCTTGTTGCATGTTTAACCCTGCCACGGCAAGACGTAGAGGTTTCCTTTTAGTTGTATTTTTCTTCTTCTGTCAGTCCGTTACTCGTTGCTCTCGCAGAACACTGTCTGTCTGTAAGCGAACATCGATAAGCAGAGAACATGACAGGAAACGAACTAAAAGCTGGATGACCTCTCAAAATCCCAACAAAGCGTCTCCCCAACGTTGCGTGCCTTTCTGAACGCAAACTACTTGAAGAAGGTGCGACTACTGCCGTGGCTGTTATGTGGGTTCTCTTTGTTATCCATTCACTCATATCCGTATCCCAAGTTCATTTATAGTGAACTCCCCTTATAGGGAATATGGATTGTAGTTAAACGATGCGTCTAAGGTGTGCCGCAGGACGTGATATTCAGCGATGTCACTATATTGGCGAGGCGCTCTGACCCGTTTGTTGCCCCCACACCTCGGTGTTTACCCATTACGAGGCCTGTGCACATGCCCACAGGCCTTGTGGGCATGTTCATGTTATCTTCCTAATAGAGCGCGGGGCACAGTGTAATGTAAAAATACTAACAATTAGCGAAATGACATTAGGCGCCGGATCTCTCACCGAAAGCACTCGTGAGAGGATGCGAGCTTGACCCAGTTGGGCTTTTTGTGCTGAGCTGGGCACCGTGCATGCTGCATTGTTCATGCAGACCGGAGTGGTAACAAAAGAGCCCCTCCTCGCACTCACCGGAGAACACAAACTCCAACCGAACGCTGACGCCGGGTTCGGTTAGGTCAGCCGAGCGTTGAGTCATTGGTCTTTGTTGTCCCCATTCATGTACTTCTAAAGTTAACCGCCTGGGGCGCCACGGTCTGATCTCCTCCCCAATAGCTTAAGCGACCTCTTCTGTCCTGCGGCCACGCGCTCGCTCGCGCGTTGCCGAGCGAGAGCGTGGATTTCATTTATTGAAGTTAATAAGGCTCAGAAATGCGTGCCTGAGTGGCTGCCCTGCATCGAAAAGCTGGTGAACTTGAGCAAATTTTAACCCCATACTGCTACCCGCAAGCTGGCGGGCAATTTTAGCATTACCTCTTGTAAGCGTACTGTCTGTGTTTTTAGCTACTGTGTAAAGTCCAAGTCCGGTAATAAAGAAAAAAAAAGAGCGAGAGCGTGGCGGAACGGTTACCGCGCTTGGCTCTCGCGCGAAGGCGCCGGGTTCGATACCAGGGAGCGGACTCCTCTTTTTATATTCTTTCAACTTGACATTCTCGCCAGTTCAAGAACACTGTCGTCTGATCGATCTACGCGCCGAACGTTCTACGCCGAATGTTCCAGAAATCACGCAGGTACAATCGATTCTTCGCGTGGCGGTCTGGAGTCAGTCTCGTCGCAGCGCTCGATCCTGCTGTTTCGCAGACATCGACGCCTGCGACGCTAGCCTTTTTCTATTTTTCTTTGGGCACAAGTTCGCCCTATTAAGGATTTAGTGACTTCAGTTATTCGCCGCCTCATCATTTGTCATTCGTGACAATATCCCGTTCCTTATAGATTGACTGCATAAAATAGCCCTATGATGTTGTTGTGGGTTTTTTGTGTTTTTTGCCGTTTTGTGTTGTTACGTGTTAATAAACAATTTTGGTAAACCAGATTTGTGCAATCTGTATAATTGTCGTTGTCACTGACGTCGAAACAAATTACGCAATGCGGAAGTATCTTCAAAAGAAATGGAATTACATTTCTAAGTATTTGTACTCTACTCAAGATACTTTACAGTGAAAGTAACTTGAGTAGTATTTTACATACTTTATGAAGCAAGTATTTAGTAACTTAACTTAAATACTTTTATCGAGTATTTTGTCCAAAACTGCTGAATGAAATAATAAAATATAAGAAAAAGATCCAGTGATATAAGCACGAACGCGATGTGTAATTTTAAAGCCCAAAATCGTAGTGATACCAGTGAAGTTAACAATAAATATTAGATAGTTTATGGAAGTGTGATGTCATGTCCAAAAAGAAAGTCTCGAACAAGATTCTTGAAATTGAAGAATGAACATGCAAAGTTCACAGAACTTTCTGCGCAATTAAGTAGCGTGACTGTGTGGTATTTGGCTAACTGTTTTCCATAGTTCTAATTTTTGGGGCCTTCCTGAGTGTACGATGAAATGAGTAATACGGCGCCACATCACCTTGTCCAATTGTGCTGTGGTCTGCTCCGTACATTCATTGGAACAACTCAAAGTAATATAGTTTGTTTGTCTTTATTATGTTAAATTTAACGAAAAGTGGTTCAGTAGGAAGTTCCTTCACTTTACCCTCATTATTTTCTAATAATCGAAGAAATTTGTTTTGCAAAACCTGTAATCTATTGTAGTTAGACGTCGTTGTTGTCCCTTATACCAATACACAAGAAAATGTAGAGCAATTTTTTAAACCATGTTGGTATCAAGTTTTGTATTTTATAAATACAACCAACTGCTTAGGATAGCTCTGAGGCTAACCTGTTGACGCGGGTTCAGGTGAACTCTCGGGAAAATCATACATAAAGAAACTCGAGTTCCTTGACTTGTTCGATTACTTAATTTTAAACTTAACATAGTTTTCTGTCGTTTTGATTGTTAATCGGTTGAAAATTATGTACTTTGTTTTCTTTGCATTTAGTTGTAATTTATTTTCTTTCAACCAGGCTAACCGCTTTACAGAGTAATTGTTTGCTTTCACTTCAAGTGATTCCAAAGATGTTGTGTTAAAAACACGTTTGTGTCGTCTGCATACATTCTTAGTTCTGGTGAATTTGAGATGCTAGAACATATATGTACAACAGAAAAAAAAAGTGGTCCCAAAATTGTCCTTTGTGGTACGCCGTATTTTATTTCAAGCTTGTTAGATGAAACCATTTTAATATTAACATACGGCATGTGATTCTTTAAATAATTTATCAGTAATTTCAAAGGAACACCACGAATTCCACATTAATTAAGCTTTTTGATTAGCTATAGTATGCCATGCTGCATCGTATCAGACCCTTTTTGAGGTCAAGAAAAGTTTCATGGTGTGCGATTTGCCTTCGATGTTATGTAATATCTTATCTTTTGCATCTAGCAGAGCTTTCTCGGTGTACTTGTTTTTTCTGCAATCCGTACTGGTATTTATTGATTATATGATACTTCTGAAAAACGTCATCAAGTCGAGTTTTAATAATTCTTTCAAATATTTTTGAAAGAACTGATAACACTGAAATCGGTCCGTAGTTTTGGAGAAGGTTTTCACACCCTCCTTTGTATACGGGTGTAATCCTTTCCACCTTCAATTCACCCAAAAAAACGTATGAGCTCATAAAAAAAAAATTCGCTGTCGGTGTAGACGAATTTAAAGCCCTTCCGATAAAGTATGTGTCGGCTGTAATTATAGTAACACTGTGTGCCATATAATAAGGCGACGTCTAATTTTTTTTATGAGCTCATAAGTGGCGAGGCTGACCATATCGAGGCTTACCATAATTGAGTTAGGCAGTTCTATTGGATTCGAGTTGACTGGAGCGTACTGTTTACTCGCGTTGGGCGAATCCGCGTATCCTCCAATGTCTGTGAAGTGTCTATTTACCACGTCAGCGAGATTTTCGCCTGCCATAATATTGACGTCAACAATAGTTTTGCGTATCTTGTGGGGTCGTCAATTTCTGCATGTCAGTGAATTCACAACATCTCATATTTCCTTAGGGTGGTTGATACCGTTAGCAAATAATAGCTGATGATACTTTGATTTCGCTTTTTTTTATTTCAGCGGTCAACTTGTTTTTTGTGGATTTGAATTCAACAAGCATGTCGGAATCACGGTGTTTCAAAAATAGGTGATACGGCTTATTTTTTTGGTGATAATTCGCTTATGCAAACTGTAGTTTATCTAGGGTCTTCGATTTTTTAATACGTAGCATTAGAACGCTCGTTTTGACGAAAGCGCGGCGGTGTCTTACGTTTGTCAGTTGTCGCGTGCGACGCTTCCATTGGTTCAAAGCGCTGACGTGAGCACGCGTCAACTTCTCCATTTCTCCCCGGTGCTGACAAACTGACAGACACCGCCGAGTTTTGGTCAAAACGAGCCCTTTCGTTTTTGGCAAAGTCACGCGCGCACAGCTGGCGCGGAGGCAGAGAGGAGAAGGCGCCGCGCAACACCTCCTAGATAACAAAGCCGTAGTGCTGAATGAGATGGCGTCACCAGCGAAGGCCTACGCTGGACACAGATTGGAAACGAGTGCTGCGTCAGCACTCGGCTTCGAGCCAAGTTTGAGCCGAATATTGACGCAATCGTCGTGTCCAATCTATGCCTAGAGTTGGCCTTTTCTGATGACGCTTCTCATTCAGCACTACGGCTGTGTTATTTGGTGTTCGCCGCGGCGCGGTGGAATGCCGGCGTGCTCAGCTGCCGCTCTGCTGTCGCCGGTTGTTCTTCGCTCTGGGTTTCCGTAGTAGCGGTGCGTGGGCTGTGATGTGTGTGTGTATATATAGTTAAAACGATGGATGTGGTTCCTTCCACGAGTGGTATGGATGTGGTTCTTTCCAAGAGTGACATGGATGACCGTATCCAAGGGTGTCGACGTAGTCTGGCAGGCAGAATACAAGAGAGGGGTGAAAATAATTACAGGAAGATCCACTGGTATGATTCTTGGGGATTCTGTTAGCATGACCCTTGGGAAACGCCCCACACATCACCCTTTGGGAAACGCTAACACTGACCCCGTAACGAGGCCAAAAAGAGGCAGCAAAAAATAAAGCAAAAGAAAAGGCCGAAATAAAAAAAGTGAAAGGGTCAGCGTTGGCGTTTTCCAAAGGGGGATGTGTGTGGCGTTTCCAAAGGTCATGCTAACGCATTCCCGAAGAATTCACCAATGGATCTTCCTGTGATTTTTCTATGCGTGATTTGTTCAGCCGCTGACAGGAAAAGCATAAAGACGACGAGCGCCGTGATGTTGCACTTTTGGCGCTGCCTAATTGGCTTCGTTGTAAAACGGAGTATAGAGAGCCAGCGATAATCTGCGCTGATGAGCTCTGCAGCATCACATACACGGATAGACCTTTGTGAAAATCGCCTTCTGCGCGCTGCCATCTTTGTCTGCTGGGCTGTGGAACGCCTTCTGAGCGTGCGCTGTTGATCTGCTATGCGGTATATCGGACAATGCGCATGCGCCCACAGCTCAGCGACTCAGCATTTTTCGCCCGGGGTGATTGACGATGCAAAGGTCTATAGAAGGGAATAAAATTGAAGTGAATGCGGGAACGTTAGTCGGACTTCATATTCCTGTTTCTTTTCATTGTGGGCGGGCGACACGCAACAACTCTTGGGTTTCCATGATGCTGAAAGCAAAAGTTCACTACCTGACCTGTGTCTTCTCTTTTATTTCTATGTTTCTTTTTAATGGAGATAAAATTGGAACTTCTACGAGCATAATAGACTGTTACGTATATACAACACTTCCACTCCGCAGCCCAATATGAGCATTCTCAGCATTTACCGAAAGGCAGGGATGAAGGTGAGTGAAATAGTTCTGCCAAATCATCGAAAATGGGCATAAGGAATTTGATCGTCCGTTCGGTCTTTATCATTTTCATTTTGAATGCAAAAAAGTATATATATATATAACTCGTTACCTGATGAAGAGCGGTCCCCGCTCGAAACGTAGTGATAAACTTCAAATCAGTAACTCCGACAGTACGCATCTTTGACTTACTAACTTTTCCCGGTCCATTGTTTTTATATTTACTTACTTCGCCTATATAAATATATATATAAAGAGAGAGAGAGAGAAATATTATATGAAAGAAAAAAAAAAGATCCGTCAACCCGCGCGTCATCTGTTGGCCGAAGTAAAACAGATAAATCAGAACAGAACGCGGTTGTTCGCTTTCAAATCAAATAAAATCAGTTTAGTTTTCACCTTGTAAAAGTACAAACAAAGGGGCTGTGACAAAAAAAAACACAAAAACTGCACCATTGCAGCTTGACGAGTCCACAGACCCTTAATAATCAGCAGCATAAAAAAAATTAATCATAACAATACTTTGCTATCGCACACTCAAAAAACAAAGCAAAAAAACAACAACAACAAGCAAGCGCTGGGTGGAAACAACCACAAGGAAAAACACATTGTGAACATGAAAATTCAGGGCGCACACATTTAAACAACAATCATAAAAATCATACTCTCTCGGTTTCATACATTGTACGAATTTCGCTGTGTTTACAGGGGAATAAATCAAAATACACGAGTTGATATCTGCTTAATAGAGATGGTAGTATATAACGTAGGCAATATTTTCAATGAGGTATGGGCACTATCCAATTTTATCCATATCTTGTTGAGTAACTTGTTATGTCTTTTATTTGAAGATGAGCCAGATCACGTATGTTATTGGTATTGTTTCGTGTTTCTGATTTATAGAAACTTGAGGCTTTGAAACGCCAAATCAGTATGCGAGATCTCTTGTGATTCGCGCGGCGTATCCTGCAGACAGCGTTTCTTGTGACGAAGCATCAAGTTGGCAAACAAATGAGCAACGCTGTTTTGCTTCTTCATGCTTGCTAAGAGCTGACGATGTTATATTCGTTAACGACAACAGCCTCTGGACACCTACGCGCATGCGCCTTACTTAATCAACGCAACGCGCCATGCCCCTACCGACGAGGACAGTAGCCAGTCTCAGTGTATCAGCAGTCCTGTACTTAAGCTGATGTGTTCCAGCATGCTCCCGAGCACACTACAGCGACAACGCCATCCCAGCCCACTTCACAGCGAGTGCAAGGCTTCAACTCTGGACATGGCAAGCTGCAGGCGTTCCAAGCTGGGTCGGCAAGAGACCCAGCGCAAGCGGAGGGTCCAAGTACCTCGCACCGACCATCCTTCCCTGGTGCCACTCTCGCCGATCGTCAGTACGGTGCGGGAGTTGCAGCAGACCATGGATTCTGACTCCTGGAACCACCACGAGTCTCATGAGCTGCCTTCTACCGGGTCGCCTTCGCAAGAGGCACGAGCGAACAAGAAGAACAAGGACGCCAGAACCGAGGAGGCGTGCAGCGAGTTGCGTCTCGAAGAGCTCCAGGCCAGCCTCTTGCAGAGTAAGCGTGTCTACAGACGTCGGCTTCGCTCCAGGCTCATCTGCACCTTCTGCCTTCTCCTGGTCGTTGGTGCCGTGGCGTGCGTCGTCACCGCTGCTACGTTTCTGACGAGGCATGCGTCGCCGCGGGGTGCCCTCCTGGCCATGGAGGGTGTCCTCGAGCTGCTCCCGGAGAACCGCAACTACTGCGCCCGCGGAACGCAGCACGCGGTCACCGCTTTTAGGGCGGAGGTCTTCAACGCCGTCGAAGACAGGATGGACGCGGTCTTCGGCAATGTGTCGGCGACCAGCAGTTATTCCGGAACCCTCGTCGAGAACATCGCGTGTCTGGTGCGTCGTGGCGGAGTCCGTGTTCAGGTCGACTTCCTGGTGTTTTGGAGGAGCCATCGGAACCGCTACAGCACCCTGTCCGACGATCCGGTTCCAAAGCTGCTGGTCGGAGCCCTCCAGGACTCCCTGGACCGTAGCAACGGTTCCATCTCAAAGTTCCGTGTGGCCGCGGGGACGCTGACTATTGCGGAGTCTCGGAGGTTTGCGTAAAATAGGGCTAGTGCGCGTGAGCTATCTCAGTTGGATTAAGTTATTTTGGTCACCGCCTTGTATGTGTATGCTTCCTGCCTCTAATATGTAAGTTGGAGGTGTGAAAATAAATCGTACAATATATACGTTCTAACCAATGTATGGGTGCAGAAAACTTCCCACAAGAAAAAAAATTTTTTGTGACCTTTTAGAATTAATTTTAGTGGTTTTATTATTTGGTAGATTAACTTCGATTTCGCTTGCGTGCCCATGTATTACTGTATTTTATATTGATTGGGTATTTAAAGCTTATGTAGTGTTTTATTGTAGTACAGTCCAGATTTTTTCACAATATCGCGCGAACGCCGACCGGCCGGTAGATCAGTGCCTTATCGCGGAGTAAAAGCAGGTCAGCGAGACTACGCGCGTGTTGACTTACTGTTTCACGCCGCGAAAAAGGCGCTGATCTACCGGCCGGTCAGCGTTCGCGTGATATTGTGAAAAAATCTGGGGCTGCACCCAGGGACGGCGCCAGGGAGAGGCGAGGGGTGGCGGGCGCCTCCCCTAAAATTTCGTCTGCCACCCCAAGATGAAGCAGCTTTGTACGCAAATAATTGCCTACGACGTCGGCTTCAAGACCCAGTGTAACGAAGTGTCCAGCCTTTAGAGCCGTTCGTGCCTTTTATTGATTTTTTTCTACTAACTTCCATCTACGGAAAGTCGTACCGCGGGCGAGTAAGATATATCAAGAGCTTTAGAAAAAGCAGCTCCCTTTTGTGACGCCTGCTGGCTATTCTCTCCGTATTCTGCTCTGAGGTGCTTATCTTCAATGGAGACCGGAGACGTGACCGAAGGCGAGCTTAGTTACAGTCAAGGTCATGGCGCATCCCAAAAAGGAAGCAAAACTTTGTTGTGAGTCTGAGCACAGGTGGGAGAGGTCCTCTGCTGTAATACCCCCCCCCCCCCCCCCTGGCCCCCTCTTCCACCTCGTGTCTCCGCATTTCCCTTTTCAATGAGCACACCGCATAAGCTATCCTCGATAAGCCCGTGGGTGACAGCACCTCAAAGCAACCCCCCCCCCCCCCCCCCCCATTTGGTTCGCCTCCCCGCTGCCCCCCCATTACGAAAATCCTGGCGCCGTCCCTGGCTGCACCTACATCGCCTTTGGGCATTATTGCAGTTCACAACATGCAAAGCGTTGTAAAATCACTTGCACTTTGTATTCACACAAAGCGCATATTAAAAAAAATTAATCGAATTGATGCAATGATTGTCTCAGTCAAAATAGGGTGGCTATGCTCTCGGTGAATTCAGGTTTGACTACTTTTGGCCGAGTTCACTTGAAGCGCGTATTAGCTCTTCATGATTTGCGACGGGACATGAAAGTTCAACTAAGATAGTTATTGCAGTGATACAACTAACAAGTGAGCGAGATCTCTAAGGACATGAAGGGCGCTCAGGAAGGAAGTCCAACAGTTAACAAATAGCAACCAAAAGCAACCATGAACTTAAGACCGAGAACCGCAGACTGGCGGTCTAGGTGGAAGAGCTCGAACAATATCAAAGAACAAACAACTTAGAGGTCAAAGATGTTCCACTAGAATCTGACTCTTATGAAATCGTAACAAAGATCGGGGAGTTGGTGGGTGCGCCTGTTACCAGGCAGACATTGACATCTGTCACCGTGTGCCCACACAGAAACCACCGGAAAACAAATATCGTTCGCTTCCTCCAGCGCTGCAAAAGAAATGCTATCCTTGAAGGGCGACTCCGGTCAAAAACAAAACCAAAATAAATAACTGGTATCTCTTTAGTGGCACGAAATATGATCACAGCCGAAATATTGCGTCAAAGTGAAGCCGCGTACTCCACTAAAACCGATTTTAGAGATTCGATCAGCTGCTCTTTAGCGGGAGCTAAGCGGGTTAGCTTTTAGTCAAGGAACACTGACGTAGCACCCTTGTGACGTCACGTCGCGGTGGAGCTGCGTTTGATTGGTTGTACCAACGTTACTAGATTACCTCAGTTGTGGAACTCCCGCGAAGGGGATCCCCCCCCCCCTTCTCACCCTCACTCACTTCAGTCCGCCTCCCGTCGTTCGAAGCGCCATCTAGAATTTTGTTTCGTAACTGTGTTCCGCAGAATTTACCATAGTAGAGTTCCTCTATATGCTCCCCCGAAGGAGGAGCAGAGTTGCGCATTTGATTTCCCCGCGCCGCCACGCCGCTATTCGCCGAGATCCATCACATGAGGAGCAAAGCATCCGGCGCCGTGCAAGAAAGCCACCTTTACGGTCGCTCCGCCGACGTCGCTCTCTCCCGGCGTATGTTCCCCTGCTTTCGTCCTCCTTCTCCTCCTCTCCTGTTTTCCATGCGCGGCGGCGCGCGGCGCCGCTATTCGCCAAATTTAGTCACGTGAGGAGCAAAGCATCCAGGGCGTGCGGGAAAGCCGGCGCTACGGCCACCCGCCGAGGCTGAATGCGCAACTCTGCTACCGTAGGTAGCTACACAGGAACTCTACCATAGAGTACTGTGGAACGCCATCTAGACGCTGTGCTTCGAAACGTACGTATTCCATAGAACACACTGCAGTTAGCATTGCAGCCGTCCGGCGTGCCGAACGACGGGAGGCGAGTTGTGGTGTGTGAGTGAGTGTGTGTGCGTGTGGTGTGTGTGGGGGGGGGTACCGTGCAAGCAGCGTCTATGAGCAGTTCTGTAACTGAGCTGATCTAATAACCTTGGGTTGTACCGCGTACCACAGCACCCTTGAGACGTCATGTTGCAGCCGTATGGCTGATGGTCAGTGTTGCCATCCTTCTAGCAGATAGTTTCGGTTTTGCCGTAGACGCCCGAAACCAAACTTTGAGCCATGATATTTATAAAACTGCACACAATATCGAAAAAAAAATATATATATACATTGTAATTCAGGGACACTGCTATAGCTGAAAACAGTCGTAATCCCAAATTTAGTGACATTGACCGGAGTTGCTCTTTAAGAAATAAAAAAAAGAAGGGTGACCACCAAGGCCCTTCACTCTTAGAGAAAAGGGGACCAAAAGGGAGGTAACAGACCCCCTTACCACCCTCCTCCCGGCCAGGGGGAAAGTTACCTCCTCAGGCGCAGCAGACACATAGGAATGCGGTGCTACAAGGTGAAGTTCGCCGCGAAGGGGCACCTAGGAGGTAAGAATTACCACCCAGAGGGTGCACCTGTTTGAGCACTGCCAAAGCCTGGGCGCTGCGATTGGCTGTGGAAAGGCGCAAACGAGATCGCTAATTGGTCTCCTCGTATGACACGTCATCCTTCGCGCATGCGTGGGAGAGCGCCCGCCCGGCCGACCGGGAGCGTCGGCGCCTTCCCCGCCGACACTCCCGGTCATAACGGTTTTTCTTCTCGAACGTTCGACGGAGGCGTCCCAGCGCAGGAACGTTCTTTATTGTTCTGTTCGGCTCAGTCTCTTCTTACGAAGTCACCGAGAGCGCTGCATTGACTTCAGTCGAAGATCCAAGTCGTGTGCACCGTATGCAGGTAAGGAAATGTTCTGCCCGGGCGGCAGTTGGCGTCGGTTATGACCGCCGGGGAAGGCGACCTCCGTCTTCCTTAGACAAAGGGTTGGCGGATATGTTGGCACGTTTGAAGGCGTCGAGCGTTCGATAAAATTAGTGTGTGGCGCGAACGCAGACACGGTTTAGACCATCGAAGTTCATAAAGGAACAGGAATGACTGTCGCTTACACTAGCGCATATTTAGAAGGTTGACATACGCTAACCAGTGGCGTGGCCAGCAACTTTTCCCGGTGTATGTGTGTGCGGGTGGAGGAAGGGGAGAGCGGCGGCCCGGCGAGCCGGGCGGCCGGGCGACAAGACGCCTTTTGAATCGGGGGTCGCCTACGTTTAAGGCGTGAAGGGGTAGGAGGTTTTCCCTTTTTGGGGCCGTTGGTGTGTCGCGTCGGACGTTAAATTGAGGATCTGATCAAATATTTGAAAACCTCATAAAATAATTGTTGTCTTTTTTTTTTTCGCAGAGCATTAGTTGATTAGGCATTCATTGGCGGCACCGGCCAACCGGCGCGATTAATTCTCAACGTCGTTGATATTTGTAAAAGTCAGTGTTAAACACTGATATTTAATATCAACGTTTTTTTTTCTTTAATTTAACGAGGTTTAATAAATAGTTTGGTAGAATGTCACGCTACCTTGAAATACTGAATATATATGTCTGAGCTAATTATTCATGCGCTTCACAAACATTAATAGTAGGATATTACGGAATAAGGTCATGAAGTTGTTACCGGCAGCGATACTAGCAATTATATTGTCGTGGCATTTTCTTTGCGTGTGATCAGGCATTTCTAAAACCCTGATCATGCAATAGGCGAGTTAGATATGGCTGAAGTTTGCATTATTTGAAGTTGACTGAATATATTTCTTTCGTCCTGCGGCAACGTTGCAGGGTGATTTCGTCGAGGGTACTGGATGCCTGCTACCTTGGACGCATCTCGTGACAGTTCTTAATACTGTTTACTGCAGGTAAGCGTAGTGCGATATTTTATTTTGATTTTCTTGTTCCCATTTGTTCACTTGAAATGGGGCTCTTGATCTTTATGTTTATTTTGTGTGCGTGCTGTTTGTTCATTTCCGAGAAAAAATTGAGGGTATACTTCGAGTAAATAAATTAGAGTAAGACATACAAGGCGCATGAGTGTCTTTTTCAGTGTTCTTTTTTTTGTGTTTTCGTTCTTATGTGCTGTTCTTCTCATGTCTAAATAAAACATACATTCAATTTTATATTTTAATCTGGCAAATTACTTCGGCAAAAAAAAATTACATATTTGCCGAAGTTCGACCTTCGGCAGTTAGAAATTATTCGTGCGCTTCGCGAACATTAATAGTAGTATATTACTGAATAAGGTCATTAAGTTATTGCCGGCAAAGATACTAGCAAGTATATTGTTGTCTTGGCATTTTTTTTGCGTGTGATCAGGCATTTTTAAAAGCTGATCATTCAGTAGGCGAGTCAGATGGCTCAAGTTTGCATTATTTGAAGTTGATTGAATATATTTCTTTCCTTCTGCGTCAACGTTGTAGGGTGATTTCGTCGAGGGTACTGGATGCCTACTATCTTGGACGCAACTGCAGGTAAGCGTAGTCAGATATATTATTTTGATGTTCCTGTTCGCATTTGGGCACTTGAAATGAGGTTCTTGATTTTTATATTTTCCTTGTGTGTGTGGTGTTCGTTCATTTTCCAGAGAAAATTGAGGGTATACTTCGAGTAAATAAATTAAAGTAAGACACACAAGGCGCTTGAGTGTGTCTTTTTCGGTGTGTTCTTTTTCTGTGTTTTCGTCCTTGTGTGCTGTTCTTCTCATGTCTAAATAAAACATACATTCAATTTTAATCTGGCAGAGCACCTCGGCAAAAATATTTGCATATTTGCCGAAGTTCGGCAGTTAGGGTTGGCGGTCATGGGGGTCTGCTGTGGTGCTGAGTAGCTAATGCGGTGTAGTGCTCTGTGGTGTATGTTCTTCCTCTGTCCTTGTCTTAAAGCGCAATCATGTTTTTTCACGTACAATACCAACTCGCCCAACAGTCAGCACCTGTATATACTAACCTGCTACAGTAGTTGTACCCCTTTCACTAAGATTTGTTAGTCTTCTAAGTAAATCGGGGTGACAGGTTTAAACATGACCGGCGAATACAAAGTGGTTACTAATCTACGATTACTACCCGCCATGTGATAATTTTAGTCAGTGGTGCTTAGTCAACAGTTACGTCACGTCTGGTAAGTATGTTTGATGCTTTATAATGCTGGAATCAGTGGCCCATCAAATGCTCCAAATGCGTCTTACAAAAATCTAATATTTCTTCACAGTTTCTTTAAATTGAGGATGATATGTTTCAACTTCATATCACATGATTTCCACATTTTTTTGGTTCCAGGCAGGCAGTGCAATCTACCCGGTGGCTGTCAGCTCAAGCCTAATTAATCCTGAGGCGCCCAGCTATGTGGCAGTGGAGGGAGACCTCGAAGCCGTGTCGCCTGCTGAGGCAGTCCTGGTTGCATTCTGCCTCTACTTCATCTTTAGCTACGAGTACCATCACCAGTTCAGGCGCAGATTCATTGCACTAGAGTACTTAATTGATCTGAAACACTCAAATGTGGAGTCACGTGCAACACATTGCTTTCAAACCTAAAAGAAATGCCAAAAAGTATTTTATTTTTCTAATGCCTTTTTATGCAGGTTTAGGAATTTTTTTATGTCGTTTGTTTAATGATCTTTTTTTTGTCTGACATAAGGCAGGATGGTTGATTCTGAGAGCTACAGAAGGTCAATGATATTGCTTTATAGTCACGTTTTTGTAATTTCCGAAATCACAGCTTTTTACTTTGTGCAGCATTGGCATACTTAATTTATTTCAGTCTACTTCATCCTTGGTGCCTGAAAGCATTCGAGGGTTGTGGTTCCATGTTCACAGTGATTTGTGCTTGCAAGGTTTAAATACAAGATGGTCAAAACCGATTTTCGCGATTCATTTGAAGTGGGTTAGATCCCTTTGGCCCTCGCGGTAGTTTGTTGCAGCTCATAAGCAGCAGGAGATACGAGCCCTTTCTTCTTTCCACATTAGAAGAGCAAATCCCAGAGTCTGCTTTCCTCTACTCCAGCGTTCATTCCACTACTGTGTATAGGACGGGCATAGTGTACTGCTGTCCTTGAGTTGCAACGCACTAATCATTGCTAGTCGTGTCTTGGTTTGTATTGCTGTTTGCAATATGTGTGATACAGAATCTATTTTATATCACAGTGCATTCATTTTGATTCTGGTTTGTACAAGACTCGTTCATTTGAGTTCACCCCGGTGAAGCTTCGCTGTTCCAAGCAGTGTTCCAAGCATTCACTGTTATTTTCCGGGTAAACACTGATTGTTTATGTACTTTTTTGTGATAATTTTATTGACTGTCGCAAACTAGAGCCCCGAAACTGTTGTTCCAGATGCCTTTATTGCGCTTAGTGGTTTCATCTTAGAACTTTTATAAGATGTCTAGTCATGCCATTGATTTTTATGTCATTTTGTTTGTGACAGCCACAATAAAACATTGTCATTTACTTTCAGAACTAGGCTGTCTTCATCTATTATAAGGCCCACCCTTGAAGCATGTACTATCACACCCACAAAGGAACATAGTACCTTTTTTAGGGGTAAAAGTGATTCCATCAAGTGTACATTTAACCTGTAATAAGGTGGTGAATTGGGCCAGTTGGTTCCTGTTATACATGATGGGGAAAACAGCTCGGAAAGCGCGGACTACGAAGAACAAACACGACAGGACAGCACTGTCCTGTCGTGTTTGTTCTTCGTAGTCCGCGTTTTCTGAGCTGTTTTCCTCATCGTGTACTTTTAACCCCAAAGTGGATCATAGTTCCCTCCAAAAGGAGGTAAAAGCAGCGCCATTAATTATGTCGTCTTACCTCTTAAAAGGGTTGAAATTACCCCCTAAAGGAGGTAAAGGCTGACCCTGAAAGGATGCACTTTTAACACCAAAAGGAACTAAGGTTACCTCCAAGAGGAGGCAATGTTGCACCCTAACCCAGGGGGTAAGTTTGCACCCTCGTTGCAGGCGGTAACGTTACCTCCAAAAGGGATTGCCCTGTGTGCAAGTCGGTTACCCCTTAAGGAGGGTACTACAGTACCCTTTTTTTAAGAGTGTTTGGTGTACTTGGAACGGATAGACCAATATTTGTAAATGAACACCTGACGCGACTAAATAAGCAACCTCTGGGGGCGACAGTTGCCCGGAAAAAAGAAGTTAGGGTGGAAGTATCTGTGGACGTCCGGTGGTAAAGCGGACTCGCGAAAAAACGATACGTTCCTCTTTAAGAATTTCCTGCGTTGGTAATTTGACTCAGATGACTGGAGAATCGATTCATAGGAGCATAAAACAAGATTGCCTGTACATCTTTCATGGCGGACAGATCGCATCCAGGTTGCCAATATTACGATATTTAAGAACACAGACGGAACAGTTTCTGCACATTATTTTTACGGCCGTAGCGTTCTAACAAACGAGATGACATCGACATTATATTGTTTTCTTTGAACTGTCAATTCAATGCGTTAAGGCCCGTTCGCACACTTGCGACTCCTTAGAACCGAGTTCCTTGAAACCTCATAAAATTTCTTAGAATGAGATAACACACTGGCACGCTGGCGCCATCTCTGCGGTGACCCTGGAACTGCATTTCACTAGAGCGAAGGTTTTGCGGGATGTCCGAGGTCAAACGTGCCATCATCCTCAGAATCCAGCTTCCTTCCTCGAAGGAGTGTTTCCGGATCAAAACCTCTTGAACCCGCGATTTCTAGACCAGTCTCCTTTACGAATATCCCTATGTGACAAATAGTCATTTTACCACTTGGCCGGTGACGTGGGCACGTGTGACGGATCGTCCTCATCCTCGGAATACTAAAATAGATACTTAGTCGGTTCAGCCAACTATAAGGGCGCTCGATATTACGCCCCTATTGTATACGCAATCTTGAGTGGCAACAGGGATGGATGCCTTCGCACCTCTAAGAGCCCACAGCCACTATAACCGTACAGCTCGCCCTTATCATTCACTGAATGAAACGAGGTTCACTAATTCCTAAGTGCATCGCGGGGCTGTACACAAGCGGGGAGACAAGATTGGTTCAGTGGGAATCTCTGTGCAGCTCCGGCATAGAAAATGCCTTTGATAGCGAACATAATTGAGGTTGGGGTAAGTTGCGCTGAACTTATAATAGTATTTCATCGTTTTTATTTCTGAGAGGCTAATATCCGCGAGGGCCGATCAGATATTCAGTAAATGAGCTCCGTCCCAACTCGGGGGCGAAACCATTGTTGCTTCCCGCTCAGGTTTCCCAAAGCCGCAGTCCCGCTGCCCGTGCATCGTAGAGAAAAGACGTGCTGCAGTCACGGTGACATCTGCATGATAGGCGCCTCGAGCATGTTTGCTTCACGTATATGCGTCGAAGGCAGTTCTTGTCTGTCATACAAGGAAAACCTCAAAGAGCGTCTGCAGACTGTCTTGCGTAGGATGGACGAGCTGCTCGACCGCGGCTTAACATGCGCGAAACCGTTGACACCGACACCAAGCACTGACGCATTTGCCCGAATGTGGGTCGACGTTTCCGTGAGCAAAGCTCGCGGGTTCACTGTCCCCGCAGGACAGGCACTAGTGATGCAAAACTATCGATAAATTGACTATCGATACTATCGATAGTTTTTCCAAAACTATCGATGGTGTCGCAGTCGACTATCGATAGTTTTTCAATGGTCGATATCGATAGTTTTTTGATAGTCGACTATCGGCAGTAGTATCCATAGTTTTCTTACTATCTATAGTCAGATTTCTGGTGACAATCGATACGATCGGTAGTACTATCGATAGTTTTGGACCACTAGTTTGTACTAGTATTCGCGTGCGGAGCGAACACAGTTGCCGCACCGCCGCTCGCCTCCCTTCCTCCTCTCTTCGCCCAAACTCCCGTCTTCGTCATCACCGAAAGCTGAACCAAAGTTGGGATGGTAAGTGCTTGGGCTAGTTGGAGTCTCACTTGAAAAAATAAATTGAAAAAAAGAGTAGAGGGAGCGACGCAAACTACCAGTGTCGCAAAACTATCGATAGTAAACCGTCGACAGTACTAGTGATAGGTTGACGATAGTGGACTATCGACAGTTTTCCGATAATCGATTAACGATAGTTTTCCAATAGTCGACTATCGATAGTACTATCGATCCATAGCCGTGCAGCTTGACGATCAACATCCCCACAATACCAACTTTTTTCTTTTTGTTTTGTTTGGTCGGCGTTGTTTTGGTCTCTATAAAGAAATTTGATGGGCTCGAGGATTTATTGACTCCTTCGTTCCGAGTTGATTCCGGATTCAGTCCCGCCGTAAAACAGAAACAGACAAACATGGAGCCGCTAGGAAAGGCCCTTCCATTCAGAGCGCGGTGGTCATGCCATAAATCTCCGGTCGAGTCTTTCGTTCTCTGTGCGGTTCCCATCCGGCTGCCCCGGTGTGCTCCTTTTCGGCAGCACTTGGCAAACGCGAAAGCTACACGGCCTCGACGAACCAATCGGGGCGTCGGAGCAAGGCGAGGGACGAAGTGTGCCGTTGGGGGCACTTCTATGCAAGAGCTGTCACGTGCTTTGCTCCGTCGCTCTGATGGGTTCACGGGAGACGGTAACTTCTGCCCTTTGCCGAGTTACGCTGAAACGGAAAGTTGTCCGAGACGGGCTCCGGGAATGGGCTATTGTGGAACGACGGGGTGGATGGCGCGACTCGGTAGTTCTCATTCGCACAGAGGCCCTTTGCATATCGCCGACAACTCTAGAAAGGATAACCAACTGAAATCTCATTCGAATGATACTTTTAGGGCCTCGCTATCCTTTGTGATGTAAAGGTTCGTTTCCTTTGCGGTGGGAGGTCGTGATGACCGTGCTGTATGGCAGAAGATTCTAATTGGTGGCGGTACATGGAAAAAGCAAATACTCGGAATAATTGTCTTACGCCTAACCTTTTACAAGTTTTTCGTGTGACGAGACCGTTCGAGCTAGGAAATGCGGTCTGCTCTGGGGATTCTGAGCGTTCGAACGTCGCCTTGCAATGTCCCAACGCAGTCCACTTTTCTGTGCATCAAGGACATCTCGTCAGTCGCTCCTCTCCTTCCGTAAATGACAATGATTAGCTCCCAGCTCTGCAGGAAAGTAAACGTGTGGGCTGACGTCATAAAGAAAGCTCCGACTATATATATCCTCCGAATTTCGCGCTAGTATTTGCCGACAATACATTTCTACCAATAGAAAGAACAGGGAGCCGTAGAGTCTTCTCCAAAGAGAGTGCAACAGATTTAGTAACAAAACACTCGCACAAAAATATTTTCGACGCTTTTATCTATGCGATGGCTCTGCGTTTTCAACCTATTTTCTTTTAACAGATAAAAACTCACCACCTAAACATATGGGATCTTTTTACTGTGAGAGAAGAATGGCTTGAACCGCACCTCTGTTTGCTTGAACTCGATGAGCGGTTATCTGAAAACTAACTCAATTCGGACTGGAGTGTTCGCGCCATGGCCGTATATCTTATCTTCATCGCGTTAAAGTTGAATTTTGTTTTTGTGTGTGTGTGTGTGAAGTTTTTGGAGTTATAGAAAGTACACAGAGTAGCACAATTAGCCGTAACACAGCATCACGGCTTGGTCATACTGCCAGGCTGGTGAATTTCGTTTAGATCACTGATCAGTGGTTTCGATCACTTCAGATGTCGACAAAAGGGTTTCCAACTCCACCCCTTTCCACTTTAGCCGAGCGAACGCTGAAGAGGAGGCGACAACCTCTCCAGCGTTCACTCTGCAAAAGTGGAAAGAGGTGGAAGGAGCTTCCCTTGAACGCTTAACCTGTCACCAAGTATATAGAGAGTTTTAGTATTGCGTATCGGAACAAACGCAAGCACTGTGTCTTTGCGTTAACATTCTGTGCTCCACACTGCGCATTTGCCGCACACACGGAATGCAACGAGCTATGCGTAAATACGCTCGCTATCGATTTTTGCGAGCGTATACGCAGCGGCCCTCTGTGTGCACCCTTCTCGTTGCTCATTGCGTGCGGTAGAGCGCGGGACTTCCCCAGATTAAAAAATGCGAACCATACCTCGAATTTTATATACCTATATAGGAAAGTTATAGCACGTTCACAGCCGGCACCTGGAAAGAGATTCACGACATTTATGTAGCAACAGACGATTGCAAGCAGGGCATCGGGTCGCCGTCACGTCTCAAGTCGTGCGTTCAAGTGCGTGCAATTACAAGCTTGCCAAAGGTACGTATAGTACACGCGCCGCACGCTGCACATGCTTGCACGCAAGGGGCACCGGTGAGGCGCCATGCTTGCAGTTGTCTATTAGCGGAGAGATGCTTCGGTGGCGCCCTCCTATGGTTCCCTCTCGTGACGTCATTAACTTGCAAACAACATGTTCGATAGTGTTTGTAATGAGCCTGGTGGAAGCTTGAAATCATTTCGCTCTGAAACCAACGCTGCAAACATCGTCAAAATTGAAGTTCTTGCATTACTCCTACTTCCGTCAATGAGAAAGCCTTTGCTGACGTCATAGTCAGCACTCGGCCAATCGTGGAAGGCCGACCACAGCGACGCTTGCACGTGACGTCATTCGCGGTCGTGACAGTACTTTAGGCGCCGCGAGCGTTCGGTTCGCCGTGTTAGCTTCACACCGCAGAAGTTGTAGTTCGAAGAAACCAGTAAGTAGAAATAACCGTCAGTACCCAACAACGGCGACGCTTGCCTGAGCGAATACCGGCCTTGGATTGTTTGGAGCAGTTTGCGTGGGCACATCTAGGCGGCGCTAGACCTGCTCGCGTATGCGCTTGCGTTCCGCTGTACTAAAAGTTCTGCTTTGATGCGCTCCGCAGCGTTCCGCTGAGAGCTTGCGTGCGCGTACGCGGTGTTAACGCAAACCTCTTGACGCAATTCTCAAACTCTCTACTGTGAGCTTAGGAAACGCGGGCGTATCGTGTCCCGGGCATCTTATTAGCGCACCGCAGGGATTGCAACGCTAGCCAATCATATTGCCGAAGAGCCGATCACGACGCAGCGAACGCCATAATAACAACCCTGGGTTTTTTTAAAGTTGAAAGTGAGCTTTCTCTTTTTTTTTTCCTGCACCGCTGGGCAGCAGCCTCTCTGGTGAGCAAAATTGATTATGATTATTACTCGGGCGCGTTTCGGTTGCGTGTCATCGCGCTCTTTCACGTTGCTTCCTGACGCTAAGCCGGCAGAATTTCATTGGTGAATAAAAACTGCGGGGAAAAAAAAATCACTAGCAAGAACAAAAAAATTAAAAGAAAAGCACTCTTATCGTTCCGATCGGACAGCGCCAGCTGCGTGTTTCTTTCGATCATTTAAACTTTTTTTTAGTTCTTTCCGGCGTTCTCTTACTGCGTGTGAAGATATGCTGACTCACGCCTGTCCCCCTGTCCCTGTCCTGTAAACATCCGTGGCGATCGTGCATGATCGCAGAGCCCTATATTGGGAGAGTTTGACCAATGGGCGGAGCAAGGGCCACCGCCAGCGCCGAGTATTCCCCCTCGGTTAGAGCGTAAACTAAAAGTTTGACACTGCGTCGACCAGTCAGCCAGCCTCGACGTCACAATATTGGAAACGACATTTATAGCGCGAAATAGAAGCGTCCAATCTCGCTGCAGCAATGTTCGCAACTACGCAGTTTGCTCTGGGTTGGCGCGCACGTTCGTTTCCTCGACCGTTCAATACGAACGTGACAAAAACCTCACATGCGCCAAGTTTTCAGTCACCAAGAGTTACGCCTTTTACTCTAGCGACGCTAAAACGGCTTAAATTAGTCGTGTCGCATTTTTAGAGGTCACGACCACCGCTAGGGGCTCTTTCGTGGCCTGTGGTTGGCCACGAGACGCTCGCCTATTCAAACCAAAAAATGGCCAAACTTTCCCAATACAGGGCTCTGCATGATCGAACCCTGCAGTGGCGCTTTGTGCAAGCATTACACGGGCGCGTCTTACGGACGCCCTCGCGCCCCTGGCCCAGAGAAAAAGGTCATGTAGACGGAGGAAATCAACTTTGTTGCGTAAATAAACTTAACGCAGAAAAAACAACAAGTCTTTCAGTTTATAGGGCACACTTGTATGTAGGCGCCACTATAGAGGGACGATTTGGTTCTAGCTATGACCGACAGCTGAAGAAAAGCAGGGCGCGGCTTATAATGTTCACGCTTCTCGCTGGGCGTTTTGTCTTTGGGCGTTCTGAATTTCTCATTACGAAGCGATATTTCGATGCTTGGAATTCGTCACGCCTTGCGTTTCTTAGGTTGTCGGTGACTGTATGCGGGTAGAAACTGAGGGAGTGGAGGAGACTTCGGAACGCCGAGCTCTGGTTTGGAGGATCAGTGGGTAGAGGCAAAGCTAGAGCTAGCTGCCTTTGTGTCCACTGCACTCGTCGAACGCCTTAGCACGCCGGACGCCGCCGTCCGGCCTTTGGCTCTGTGCTTAAAAGCATGCTCCAAAAGGCTTCAGTAGTGCGGTACGCGGAACACGGCAACCGTTTGCTAAAAGTCCCTATTGTTATCGGAGTTATCGGAACGATCTACGAAAACTCTCTATTAGAAAGTTTTAGTACATTGTTTCGGTGACTCCGAAGAAAACTAAAACTCCCTATCAGAGAGTTTTAGTAGATCGTTTTGGTGGCTCCGAACAAAAACAAATCTCTCTACAAGAGAGTCTTAGTAGGCTACTTCGGTGACGATCCGATAACGATAACCGATACTCGACTGATGCCTTTGCGCACGACATCGATGCCCTATTATGAGGTAATCGACTATCGAGCTTTGTATGGAACGCTAGGATTTCTTAATGTTAGGGCGCGTCACCACCGGAACTATATAGACCTTTTCATCTCAGCAGCCGCCTGGCCTGCGGATAGTGGGGGCTGACGCACTCGCCGCCATTAGGTTGCTTCAACTTTGTTGGTTTCGGTTCAAACGTGCACGCGGCTGTATTGCTGTTTTCATGTGAGTTTTCGCTTAATTTTGTGACTCAAATCGATCGCTTTCTACCCCAGCAGCCAATGAAACAGAGGTACTGAACCACTTTGAGAACTTCACAATTGTTTCGAGGCCTCAATTGCGGACATTTGAACGAACACCTTTGATGTATATCTGGATTACGTTCATCGTTAATTTTCGGCTACGTTTGGCAACGTAAACGACTGAATTGATGCACGGGGACGATTAGCATCGTCTACGGTCGTACCCGATGACACTAGTTTGCAGAAAAATAAACGAATGAAGAGACTAACGCAATATTGGACATTGAAGGACCAGGTCCACAACCTAATTAACATTATGCTGAATCACGAACAGATGAACTCGCAAGTTTACTGGTCACTCTTCAGATAAACTCGCAAGTTTACTGCTCACTGTCTGGTTTTCTTATACACAAACCTTTTGGGAACTTCGCAGACTGCAAAGTCTTCTATAATGATGCGGATAATCTATAGAGATAAGGGAAACTACCTCGGCCTGTTTACTTTAAAGCAATTAAGTACTCCATACATATTTCGATAGTCCGACCTAGGCCGAGTAGGACATTCATTTCATCATTGGCCCAGCTAAAGTACTTAATGACAGCATTCAGAATATTTGCCTTAGAAAATAAACTATTTGTTAGGAGGACATTAGCTTTGAGTTGAGTGACAGATCCGTAAAATTAAAGCTGACATTTGACTTCCGTAAAGTATGTCAAATAAATTTAAAGCGCGCAAGAGAAGAGACATCAGAAAGTTTCAATGAAGTCGAACGCCAGGCGCCACTTTCTGGACCTGTGTAGAAAGACCTTTATATGTTTGAACAGATGCGCTTTGTAGATTTCGGCGTCGTCAGCCACTGAAAGCAAATCTACTTGCCACGCCGCGCTCGAGTGATTTTCATGCAGGCGGCTTTTTCTCGGCATCACATATTGCGGACCCCAGGCACATTCAAGCTGTCTGTCACAGTTCTTACGCGGGAACTTTGTATTTAAATGCATTATTTAATTGAATTGGATAGCTTAAAAAAGGACTTGAAAGAATTCAAACATATGTTGACCGAGAACAGTATAGTTTCTTGAAATTTACAAATAAACCGATCAAGCGAATGCTTTTACCGCGAAAAAAACGAGTAAGAACGTCAAACGCATATAGGTGTGATATTATGAATAAACAAATCGTCTGATGTTTACGTACCATGATGTCTAGCTTCAAATAAAATGCACGTTAAACGTTCATTTCCTATCTTTTTCACGAGTTCCATCATCACCAGTCACAAACAACTCGCCTTCCTTATCACCCTGCTTGCCTTGAGCACTCCAGCCAGAAGGACAGATGTCCAATAAACGTATTAGTTAGCCCCAGCATACTTACAGTATTGTTTTTTGTCACCTCTCTTTGCGTCTTATTGCGAATGAATTCCAACGCTATATTAGCACACAAACCCAAGTTGTCGTGCGTTTTTTGCCTGTGAACCCTAGAGCTGCTTTAGAGTCATCTATATACTCAATGTGCATCAGTGCTAACGTTGATTACCGTACATCATATAGGCTGACGGTGAAAATAGTTAAATCATGCTTCAAAATTAATTCCATGAAGTTGTGCACATAATGATGTAATGGAATTAGGTAGTAAATATAAGTATCGGACGACACTTTCCAGAGTGAGTAAGAAAAAAACGCGCTGAAACGCAACGAAAAATACGAATACAACGCATCCGCCAAGGAGCCGACAACGCAGAGTGAAGAGCGGAGCGACGAGTTGAAGCATCTTAATGGCGGGCGCATCACGTGATTCCAAGATGGCAACGCCCATGCGAGGGCGGCGGACAAGCCCTCGTTTGCCCTGGTTTTCCCAGACCAGGTGTGAGCTCTGCGCACGCGCAGAAACCAGATTCGCCTGAGGTGTAGCTTCTGCCCATGCGCCGTGCCGACCGGAGCGTCACCGCAGCGGCGTGATGGCGGAGCCCGACGCTGATGAAGCCTTTCTTGGATACGAAACTCTGTCACGAGATCTGGAAAGGCACCATCAACAAACATCGATCATTCAGTGTGAACTTAAACATTCGTTTCAGCACCGCGTAAACGTGCTTCACTCAATAGACTACTTCCAAAAAACCCTGCATGCAACACTGCGCGCGTTGCATTATGGGACCTCTTTATCCATGGAGAGGAGTGGCATGGTTTCGATTTCGATTGTCCCGTTGACGAAGTAGTGCCTCTCAACAGTGCGTGAAAATAAAGTCAGCGCTCGCTTGCAATGCATTCATTCGTCTTCGTGAGAGCCCCCGTTGAAACACGGACCTCCAGCGGCCGCGTCCCATACCTTTCTGGCGGCTTGGCTCCCACTTCAGAGTGCAGCTTGACCCCCCGTCACGGATCATTTGAGAAGCCTAGGACATTGAGACGATGGAACAGGCGGATGATCGAGCCCAGTACCCGTCGTCTTCTTCCCTTGTTTACCTGCGCACAAACCTGGTGCGTCGGGACCCCCGAAAACGTGCCCCAGCATTCTATCCGTATTGGTAGGCAAGACCACACATTTAAGGAAAGTCACATATTTGAAAATGGATGCACTGCATTTGGTCGTGATGGGATGTCATGAATCGAGGTTGGCAAATAGAAACCGAAACGGTGGCCAAAAGGTACCCAAGATGCTTTGCGGGGAACTACGCCGCTAGGATCCCTTCGATTGTGTGAGGTCTATAACGATAATATACAGGCACTCCGGTGCAATGCCAGATCTACCATTCTCAACTTGAGTAAAAACTGGCGGATAATGTCAAAGCGAGAGGTACAAGGCTTAGAGTGGGAAGGGGGTGGTTGCGTCGCCCACCCCAGACACCGGTCGTTTTATGCAAAGCAGGAAATGATTTCCGCAGAATTAATTCAACCAAGCCTTTATTTTTATGGACTCCTTTTGGCAGCTGTGCATGGACGATAAGTGACCGTCCCTCCTTGTTTTATTTCATTCTGGTTGCATCAAGAAATCACGGTGCTTTTTTACCCTGCGCTGGCTTTGTCTGAGTGCGTCATGCGTTTTTATGGCTCACAATTTCCGTCAGACAAGGGAAGGCCAGTAATATAGGTAGTAGTTTGGAGAGCGCTGAAAGCGACCGATGTTGCAACAGTACCCTCAACCCGACTGTTAACTAGAAGCTACGTGCTGGGGTAATTAACCATCAGACTTGCGTCATATGTGACTGCACCTTCAAGACATTTCACTACGGGGGTGGCGTCATATGTATGGAATAACGAAATGATGAATTGCCTTCGTAATTAAACAGCTTCCTCTTCACTGTCAGCTTATGGGAGTGCGGTGTAGCTGGGCTAGCCACTTATTGATGTCAGCTGTCTAACGTTTTTAATCAATCGATCTATCCAACTGATAGAAGTGCATTGTCTTCGATAAATGACTCACACGGGCTAAGACGGCACTGTCTGGGTGTCATGCTGCGGCAGCTGCATAATGTGAGAGTTTTCGATTTCTCATTTTGTATGTCAAACTTATCCCGGAGTGCACGCAGCACGTTAAACGGTAAACTGAATGGCTAGCTGCAGCGGCCGTCTTAACCGGCGGGAGTTCATAATACTGCTGCAGCAATGTAAGGTAAATTGGAATGGCTGGTAGATCTTTTAAGTTCAAAACCAGGAAGAAAGGTATAAGGACGGGGGGGGGGGGGGGCTAGGCAATGCAGGGTGTCTCGGGTTGTCCCGGTTCCTGTTTTCGTCCACGTCTCTTTTTCAGCACATGTTTACTCTATAACATGGGCGGAAGGTGGCTGAACAGGAACATGGAAACAAGCAGACTAGAGATCTAAAAAATACAGAGCAGCGCTAAGCATAGCGGCAGATCACGCTAGTGTAGGAAAACTGCATGGTTTGCACGTGACGTCACACTATAGTTTGGAGCGGGTCCCTGCTTCATTGCGATAGTTTGCCGCCTCGCAGCCTTGCTGCTGGGCGAGTGTACCTTTTGCAGCATACGTTTTTCACCACCGAATTTGTGTTTTTCACTCGGTAAGAACAAGTATGAATGACCACCATCATGGTGCAATGCCGTGAGAACGATGACACCAACTGGTTTCTCTCGGTAGTTTTGTCTTTAAAAGCCTATTTGAGACAAGAATGGTGCAATGCCGAAAGAACGATGCCAACTCTTTGTCTTTAAAAGCCTATTTGAGACAAAATAAAAAAAGAACAGGCATTTAAACATCTCTGAAAGACACTCTAGATTTCTGACCCTTTTGAAATTGTAAAACAGGGGAATTACAAAAGGCTCCAAATTGTATCCATGGTACGACTCCCGTGAACGAGCTGAGGTTAGGAGCTTTTGCTAAGCAGCAAAGTTTCCTTATTTTTGACCAGCTAAACATCTTTAGGACTGACATCCTAGACAACGCAGGCAGTTCGGCTACATCTCGCAACGAAGCGCTACCACTTATCGGCGTGGTTAAAGGAAACACACGTCGTGATGCGTTTAGACAGCGTCAGATGTGCGTCATACGGTGCTCTTATACTGAAATGACGTTGCGTTTATTTAGCTTCGATACGTTGTTGATGTGTTGTGATGTGTTTTATTCGATTTTACGCGACGATTTCTTAAGTATCGCGATTTTGCAAATAGCGATTCTGAAGATAAGAAACGATAACCCATTGGAAAACCGACGATTAGACAAGACGCGCCACAGCAAAGTAAATTCCGCCGAAAGACATCGAAGGGGATTCACCACAAATCAAAAGCGTGCAAACTGTTTTTTTTTTTTTAATTTACCTTTACGTTGTCGCGAAACCGGGGCCACTAACAGCTGACGCTGTAAAACGCATGACAACCAGATCTGTGATTCGGCCATATCTGACAGAACAAGTGATAGGCTGGCCGGCACGAACATAAATACGTTAGAGGCTGTGCCAAATGTGTTCTCTGTCAAGGGCTAGAAAGTGACATCAATGACCGCAAACGAAACATCACTTTTTTACGATTCGGAAATAGGGACATTGAGGACAAACAGACAAGTTTGTCTTCAATGTCCCTCTTTCCGTATCGTAAATTTGAAACCAACACGCTCAGCCATCTACAAACATTACTTGTCAACTCGACTTGAACCATTGAAGAATGGAACTCACTGCCGTCAGACTGTGTGAACGCTTCAACATCCAATAGTTTTGACTCCTTTCTTGTAAACATGTTGTAACCCTCTCCTGCTAGGATGGTGGAAAACCATCCGCTGTATTTATTAAGTAAAAAAAAAAGATGAGTTGCCGCATAATCATTCTCACCTTTCTTGAGCCTTATTTCCTGAGAGCTGCTCTGTCGCAACTCGGCAAGACAGGCCGACGGGACGATCACTGAATACGGTAGAAACCGGACATATATAGTTTCGGATATATTCTTTTGTTTGTTTTGGAAGCGTTTGCTGCATTAACGGAGGCCGTCACCAGTGCATGCCATGGCTTCCGTTTGGCGAACACAGTATAGGTTTTGCTTGCCTCGAGCACCAGCATTCGCGACGCCAGTGCCTGATGTTACCCCGTGGCGCACGTGCAGTGCAACCCATGCTTGTAGCAACACCACTCAAGTTGGACATCTTTGTAACATCCGACATCATCCGAAGACGGACAGGGCCGACAAGCACATGATGTCGCACATCCCGCGTGAAGGACACCCGTGTAGCTTCTCCATCTATGAGATCAAATCTCCATCTATGAGGAATGATCGCTCATATCATTGTTGTGAGAGATAATATTTCGTTACGGTGAAGGAATGAGGGGTAAAATATGCCCAGATCGGAATTGTTTCAGGGCTGCCCGATAGATGGCGCCAGTGTGTTCTCTCGTATAAACACAAATAATATTTCGTATTTTCCAGTGCTTTACTCGTACTACGCGGCTACACGCGGTTGCAACGCAGTCGATCGCACTCAAAGGCAAATCTGTAAGAATGCGAGTGCGGTGGCTCCGGGGTGATTATTGAATGGAACCTATCAGAAACTTTCGTGAACTATAGTTTCAATGAGCCTCCTAATTTCTCATTGACTGTGGCATCGTGAGAAAGTAGGATAGATTCGAAGCTGTGAGTAAAACGAAGTCAAAACTGCTCGTATAAGCGAACTGAATTATTTGAATCTTACAGCACCATCCAACGGAGCTGAGTGGCCTTCCAGCACGCGAATAGCATACACTTGTTTGACGGAGTATATTTCTTAACGAAGTATCTTAACAATAATAATTTCACTTCAGTGTCTGTTTAGAACTATATCTTGGTGCTCACATAACTTCTAACCTTTCTTGGAAGATTCATATCGAACACGCCATTAACAGTGCTAACCGTATGTTAGGATGCTTAAAAAGAAATTTCATTCTTGTCCCCTCTTCATTAAAACTAACCGCGTGCAAAACTCTCATCCGTCCGAAATTAGAATATGCTGCCGTTGTGTGGGTCCCCGCTCACTCACCACTCATTACTCCAACATGATCCATTAAAAACTTCTCAGCTCGTTTCACATTGACGAACCATCATCATCGCCGATAAATATCTCGTTTGTGTCTATTTCACAAAGTGTTTTATTAAAATGCTGCCCTTCTTCATAAACGCATTATTCCACCTTTATAGATCTCTGCTCGCATTGATCATAGGTTGGTATTTTATTCAACTTTTAGAACTCCGTTATTTCAGTATTCTTTTATACCTCAAACATCGATAGACTGGAACCTCCTTCCTGCCTCGATTGCTAACATCACTGATATTCTTTTGTTTAAACATGCTATTACTAGTATTTGCACTTAGTAGTTATTATTTTATAACTTTCTACCCTCTTCAATGTACTTACATGGGGGTATTTGGAATAAGTGAATAAAATAAACAATAAGATGCGAACTCTGCCAAAGCAGTACACGGGATCGCCATACTTTACGCAGGACCACTGATGAGTCAACTACGGTGTTGCTTTCGGGAAGCTTAAAGGCGATGTCGTCACAGAGCGACAACGCAGTACGGTGACTGCGTATGCGGCAGTGATGGTTTGTGGCCCCAAAACCACCAACCTGTAACAGTCGTCAATGCGGAGCTTCGTGGAAAGCTCACTAACGAAGGCCTTGCGATCCCCACATACAAGAAGAGCTCTCGCGAAGAAATACTCAGTTAAACAAGAGCGACCGATAACATTGACGTTCAATAACCTCTGGTCGCCTCGGTTGCTTCCATCGCCAACCAGGAAGCCTGGATGTATGTATGGATCGTAGTCACTTTTCGAGGCGGCTAACTCAATTCATCCCATTGAGCATTTGAATAAGCACAGCTTGTTAATCCCCGCCCCTGCCCGCTTCCATCTGGATGAGTCCTGCACCGGACTGCGGACCTGTCATATATAACTTCTGCGTCGTTTACGTTAAAGGCGGCCAGTTAACGCACGTACTGCGCTGGCCACATCGAACTCACAGGAGACACCAGACGCCATTTTGAGGCGGGCAAACTTCCCGCTGCCCAGATCTCCGTAAAACAGAACAATTCGCTATAATCCTGAGGTGAGAGTACGGGTTTCCATTTCCCCGCGTCATTCGTGGCGATTCGGAGCGACTTGCCCGACATCACGACCCGGAAATTTAGCGTGGCCTTGGAGGCTCTCCCCCTGGGGCCCGTTATTATGCGGCAGCCAGATAATTTTCGCTAAACACACAATCAGGCGCCAATCCGGCCAGTAGATTTACAGCTCGCGGAATCGGCGGCGACGATGACGACGAGCCCAATGAACATCTTTCACGAGAGCGATTTTGTTTTCCTTCTTTTCTTTCGTTTGTTTGGCGGTGTATCTCGTTTGTTTTCCCGATTGCATCGTGTTGTCAGACAAGAGTGCATGTCCGAATGCCCACCAGAACTGCCGCTTCTTTTTCTATTGTTGTAGGCGTCTTATCGCGTGGAACAAAGACCTGGTGGAGTGGTGCGCCGTGGTAAGAGGGCCCGGGAACAATGGCTGGCCGCTGATAGGAGCACTGCCATTTTTAGTGACCGCCACGGACATCGCTAACGCATGCGGTCGGGAGCCACCGAGGCGTGCCGCGTGTCTGCGCGGGGGATAAGGACGCGCGCGTGACTCTTGCCGGCCGGCAAAATGCTCGCGATTATCAATCGAGACTACGCAGGGTGTTTATAAGCGCCGCTATAAAGGCACCGATAAGTAACGTTTCGTCAGTTTGAAACCTGGCCAAAGATTACATATTTTTTGTTTCTGGAAGCTTCTTTTCTGCATCGGGCAAGGCAAACATCCGCGCCATAAAATATCCCCCGAGGAATCTCGATTCCGTCTTATCCGTCGTGAGTACCTCAATGTCCCTCTATTTGGGGGGATGCCACTCTTTGCTGTACCCGATGCTGACAGCACGTGCTCTCGGGAAAAATGAAACAGATAGCCGGCAACCAAAATGCCGCCGTAGCACTGTCAATGCCAAGAGCTCGTGAAAAAAAACCCGCTTGCTCGCTCTCTCAAAAAAGAAAAGAGGAAACAAGAGCGTCGGGAACAAAATGGTCAGATGTCATCACCCTAAGTAAAGCGCGCATGAATTAAGGCACCCTAATCCACCATCAACTGGAACATAGTTGTGGAAGATAAACGCCACCATCGAAGCCAAAACACTCCTCAGTGGGATTTTATCGGGCAGGTCTAAAAAGCTTTAAAATAATTTTTGTTTTATATTTTGTTAATTTGAGTTTTCTTTTAAACTTTGTTTTGCCCCAGAGAGGTGGAAAAGTGGTGCTCGCACTACCTCTTTAGACTTTTCTCAAACCGGATTTCAGCGTCGTTCTCTGCTCCCGATCGCGTGGTCTAGCAGACTTCTGAAACTATAATTCAATATATTAAAAAAAAAAAGAAGGGCTTCATGACCAACTTCCGAGGTTAAAAAAGTAAAATCATTGTGATACAACTGGATTGAACACTGCCGAATGCTATCAATTCACTATTCGTGGCTTAGGGAACCTGCTTTCGAACGTAATATATCTTCTGCAATCTCGGTCATGCGCTTTAACATGTTCTCGAACACTACCAAAGAGTCCGGAACAATCTCCACGTGATCGGCAATACGACGATAATAATCCCTGGAGAAGGGAAACAAGGGGGACAAAGGAAATACACAAACCTCCTCCAAACACAGCTAAGTCACTGGTGCACGACCAAAAAGAAAAATCCGCCCTGTCTTGGTATCGAACCCGGGACCTCTCCATTTCAGTGGAGCACTCTACCAATTGAGCTAACCAGGAGTTAGTAGAGCGCTCCACTGGAAATGGAGAGGTCCCTGGTTCGATACCAATCAGCAGGCGGATTTTTTTTCGGTCGCACACCAGTGACCTAGCTCTGTTTGGAGGTTTGTGTATTTCCTTTGTCCCCCTTGTTCCCCTTCTCCAAGGATTATTATCGTCGTTCTTGTCCAGCTCGCTTGCACTTTTGCATTAATTGCATTATCATCATGGAATACAAACTTGATTTCCGGTGACGCTATCAACAGCTCTTGACCTTTTTCGTTGTGACCGCTCTCAAGCGATCTGAGGCGTTCTCAAATTTGATAACGAGGTCACAGCTTGGTCGCGAAGACAATGCGGGTCTTAGTTAAATTAAAGATTGCGGCTCACGATAGATACTTGGTAAGAGTATACTCTCTGCTGCTGAACGGTGCAGTTCTGCTTCCGACACGGGCTTTACACGGGCTTCATCTCACAGGTCGGTGTTTTCTTGTAAAATTACAAAGCGTAGCTCCCTTTCTGTAAAAGACAGAAGCAAGAAACTTGCCAGGGTCGTACGGCGGACGGCGACGCAGACGACCGAGTCGAGTGGCGGGACGCGTGTGGCGCAAGTATTGATAGATGGCGCTACCTCCTTATCAAGACTTCTCTCGACCACCGGGGTTTATTCAAATGGACAATCTTTTTGGAATGCACCTTTGGTTAAAAAATAAATGCAAACAATAAAAGCACCACTAAAAGTAAAAAAAAAAGAAGAAAAAAGAAATGCGCTTGCATAACAACGGCGTTTTTATTGCCAACGAATTTTGTCTGCGTTTCGTCTCCGTTCTTTCGCTGGTCGGCTACACCCAGACTTGTGCCCGTTACTTGAAAATGTAATGGATTACAATTACAAATTACCGAAGCTCAAATGTAATGAATTACCGTTACAAATTACTTTCGCTGAAAAGTAACGGATTACTTTACTCGTTACTTTTCCCTTACATTTATCAAGAAAACAAGTGAAACAATTTTGATGTTTTCAAAAAGGTTCTGCAACACCACTTTCCAATTCTCATACGATAGCATTACCGTATATAGTCCTTGTAAAAATAAAATATTGTATTTAAGAGAAAGAATGTAGGCGCACTCCGTTCACCTGTAAGCAACAAGACAGCGAAAGCTGCAACCACCCCCGCCATCCCGCTAGCTTACTGTGACTGGAAATAAAAACCCTGGAATCCTGCAGATAAAGCTAGCGATGCGAATGCGCAGTAGCAGCATCTACCTCCGCTACGAGATGCGGAGGTGAGGAACCGATCTACGAAAGATCCTTTTTGTAACGGGCTTTTCAAGCGTAAGCGCTACGTCTTAAAGCTGCGCACTTGTGCCTGTAGCTTTGACGCACAGTCAGCTTAAGCATTTTTGAGGGTGATGTGTATAGCGCATGCTCAGAACGAGCTAACATTAATGGACTGCTAAGACCGGCAATCTTGATTATGCGGAATGCACGTCGCAGAAGAACTGTGAAAACTCGCCGTGAGTACGCGCTCAGCAGTCGCGCACACAGCTATGGCCGCCAGTAAATACGCCCTATTAGCGGCGAGGTGTCTCGGTGACACGGGAGCCAGAGTTGCGCGTTGATCCCCGTAGCGCCGTCTTTCCTGCACGGCATGTTGATCCTGCTCCTCACGTGACTGAATTCGGCGAATAGCGGCGCCGCGCGTTCGAGGCGCGTGACGAGCTCAAAAGCAGGGGATCGTACTGTCGGGGCGCGTGCAACGTCTACTTTCCTGCACGGCATTTGATCCGGATCCTCACGTGATCGGATCTCGGCGAATAGCGGCGCGGCGCGAATAGCGGCGCGGATCTCGGCGAATAGCGGCGCGGAAAACAGACGCGCAACTCTGGCTCCCGTAGGGAGCCTACACAGGAACTCTAGGTGGCGCCCTCCTATGGCTCCCTCTTGTGACATCATTACTTTGCAAACAACAAGCTCGATGGTGTTTGTAATGAGGATGGTGGAAGCTTGAAATCATTGCGCTCTGAAACCAACGCTGCCAACACCGCCAAAATTGAAGTTCTTTCATTCCTCTTAATTCCGTCGTAGAGAAACCTTTGCTGACATCATAGTCAGCATTCGGCCAATAGTGGAAGGCCGACCATAGCGACGCTTTTGATCGCGCACGTCGCTGCAGCACTGAAAAATGCATGAGCGCGAGCGCTCGTTTTTGAGCTTTGGTCGAGCGGTTGGTCCGAGACTGATATTGCTACAGTTTCTGTATTATATATGTTCATATTTTTAAAAAAGTAATCTGTTACCAAAATTTTGTAACGGAATTACATTACACATTACTGCCGCAAAAAAGTAACGTGGCAATTACAAAATTACTTTAAAAAGTAATGAATTACAAGTAATCCGTTACTTGTAACGGATTACTTCCCAAGTCTGGCTACACCTTCCGACGCTGCTCCCGACGCCATCTTTCAATACGCGCGCTAAACGCGCCCCGCTACTCGAATCGGTTGTCTGCATCGCCGTCCGCCATTGACCCTGGCAAGTTTTTTGGCCCTATTTTTTTACAGAAAGGGAGCTACGCTTTGTAATTTTACAAGAAAAAAACCGACCAGTAAAATACACCTTTGACAAAAAGTTTAGATTGCTTTGTGCAGGCGCCGATTTTTACGGCCCATTTGAGATCGAGCCTGGTTATTGCAGTAACCCTACACATCTTTTCGAAACCGTTCCTTGCTGCGAGTTTTTGCAAAATATTTGACGGAAAGAGTTTCGATACAGTGTGAGCAAACCTTATTCGCTATTTCGAAATAAAGTTAGAAGCATATTGAAGACGAAAATACAATCTAGAGTGTAGTGATACTTGTGTGTGTGTGTGTGTGTGTGTGCGTGCGTACGTGTGTGCGTGTGTGTGTGTGTGTGTGCGTGTGTGTGTGTGTGTGTGTTTGCGTGTACGTGTGTGTGTGTGTGAGAAAGAGAGAGAGATGTTTCGTCAAGCGTGATTTTCGAGTGAAGGAACTTCCAGTTTTGGACGTTTATCAATATCTCGTCCAGCAAATTTGTGTTTTCCACGAAACTCGGGCAGAGTTCGCCAGAACTATCGTAATAAACACCACTTGGTTTGTTGTTCTTAAAACGGGGTGTCTCCTGTTTCTTCGCGACTAATAGACCGATCTCACCAGCCAGTTTGACTACGCCACCGCTGCCGTCAATGCACGATGGAGCCAGACATGTACACGTTACCCCAAAAAAGTAACTAAATACCGTTACTCGTTACTCGCTCAAAAAGTAACTAAATACGTTACTCGTTACCGATTCTCAAAAGGAACGCGTGAGTTACCTCAAAAGTAACGAGTTACTTTTCACGTTACTTTGAAGACCAAATACACAACTGTTTTTGTTTCATGGTTTATTGTTTTCTTTTTAGTAGTCGTTGCCCTTAAGCAGCAGCTGCCTGTCGAAGTTTTCATCAGTTATGTTTCCCGCTTCCTTGAAAATACATTTCCGGTGACGCTGAAGCGTCGTTCTACTGACGCGCTCGAAGGAATGGCAGTGTTGTGCTTCAGCAAGAGCTGGTGAATTTTCGGGAACTGCGCCTTCATTGAGGACAGCGGGTAAGGGGTTATGTGCCTTCCCGTGTTTGCAACCTCCGGGTTTACATTCGGTCCGGACCCGGTTCTAGAAAGTTCAATTAACGAACCTGATTGTGCTCGCTGGGTGAAGGACATTCTCAGCTGTAGAGTTCAGTACAGCAACGTTTATCGCTGGACACGTCAGTCGAACTGTTCGACTGACGTGTTCAGCGATACATGTTGCTGTATTGTCATACTGTTTATTTGTTTTTCGGGTTTTCCATCTGCCTTTGTCGCAATAGACACATACTAAGGCTAGAATAAAAACAAGGCCGTCAAAGCGGTGTTGTACACGTTACTCCTCAAAAGTAACGAGATACCGTTACTCGTTACTTGGCCTTAAAAGTAACTAAATACCGTTACTCGTTCCTTTTCTGAAAAAGTAACTAAATACGTTACTCGTTACCGAAAATAGTAACTGGATACAAGTAACTCGTTACTTGTAACGCGTTACGTACATGTCTGGAGGGAGCTTTAGTCTCTCTGCACGTGCGACAACCTCGCTGGAGCTCTGCGCGTGGAGCATGAGGCCTACCGGGCCGTCTCGTGCACTGCTGCCTGCCTCCTGCGAACTAAAGTTATGGCGGCGTCACGCATGGCCGAACGCTTGGTGAGATCGGTCTATTCTATCATCGAGTTTTTAACCGATTTCGCTTCTCGTGCCATCGCCGTGTCGTGCACTACATTGTTGATTATGCCTTTGGAGTTCGATTTAGTTTAATCGTGAGTGCATACACTTTGCAAAAGATTTTCAGTGATAAGACGAGCGCGCTTCGGGTCGTTTCTCCCGCTTCCGTTAACAAGAACTAAATTTAAGTTTACTGTTTACGACGGACTATAGCTTTCGTTCCTTTTAACCGTCAGTATTATCGCTTGCCACGAATAAAGATAACGGTAGTTGTATATCAGAGTTCTTTGATTTCACGCAGCAGTTCTGCGTTCGTACTCGTATCATGTGTGTTATAAATAACTAATCGTTGTGTTTGAATTTATTCGCATTGTGACCGTTTCTCCTTGCCTTTTCGCTTGGTATGCGTAAATTTAGATAGCATTCTGAAACGTTTGACGTGATGAAGATATCTGAAAGTGAAGCTTTGAAATACTGGAATGTTGTCACCAGACATATGACACCAGAGAGTTATGGTTTTTCGTCATCGTCACGTTTTCATACTGCCGGGTGGGGCTGAGGTGGCGTTCTCAGTGCCTGGTCCGGCATAATAAGCTGGAAGTGATGGTGCGGGGTGTTATTTGCTTCTGTGTATTGCGGCAGAAAACGCCACCTGAGTATAAATATTTTTACAGGGTAGAGAGAGTAACAAGGACAGAGACGTTGATCTGTCCCTGTTACTTTCTTCCACTGCACATTTTTTTTCCTCGTTCTGCCTCAGTCTTGGGTTGAAAAGCATCCTCTAAGGAGGTCTTGAGTTCCTTTTGCGCCGATAACCAGTTCCAATGCACCATAAGTGTGCAGAAAAATACAATAATAAAAAGGACGTTTTCCGATCTTTAATACCGTTTTTAATAGGGAAATGAGGTGCAAAAACGGCATTCCCGGGCATGTCTTAGAACGCCTACAGCGCGTATAGATTCAGTTATCCCCATGAAAAGGCGTAAACCAGAAACCTATTTGAAGGGATACTGAACCGAAATTTGGAACTCACAAAACAAGTCTGGAGCGATAGGCGGGGGCGCGGCAAAAACCAAAAACATCGCTTATACAGTGATATCTCTCACGCAGTGGTTCTCAAATGGCGGCCCGCGGACCCTTTGGGGTCCGCGAAGCCCTTTCTTATCAGTCAAGCCCGGCAATATAAGTTGTCTTTTTTCAGGTTGAGAAGAAACGTTCCAATTTTCAGGTGAGTTTTTTCGTGTGTATGTCAATGAGATAAGTCTACTTCACACAAGAAATTACTTATATTCATTTACTGAATCATTATCCCGATTAACCTATACTTTTCTGTCCCCTCACCCAAACCGGGTCCTCCATCATCTCCGCCTATCTACTATAATGGGTCCGCGAAACATAAATGGTTGAGAACCACTTCTCTAACGGATGGACGTATTTTCGGAAAAGAAGTGCGCGATTGAACACGACCGACGAGATACATGCGACGTCGCGATTCTCATTCCTTCGAGGAGGAGAGAAGCGAAGCCGCTTCCGCTCATTCTCAACTGTTCGAAGAGAACCGTGACGTCACAACCATCGCTTGATCGCGCCATTCTTTTCCGAAAATACGGCCATCCGTTTGAGATATCGATGTATGAGTGATGTTTTGAATTTCGTAGCGTCACGTTCAACGCGTCTGCAGCTCTTATTTGCGAAATCCTAACTTCGGTTCAATATCCCTTTAAAGGGATACTTCAACGAAATTTGAAATATTCCTGTCGTGTTCAAAAATAGGTTGAATATGATCCACAATATCCGTAAATGACAATCGCCCGTTTGTATTTTGATCCTGGTGGCTGTATTTTTCGTTATAAACGGCCCACTCTGGCAAGCGCTCGGAGAAGGCCCAGCGCAATCGTGACGTAAATCGTCTCAAACGAGCAAAGCTACGGCGAGGCTGACGTCGAGAGGATGGCCTAGTCGGTCCAGCCACCGAAGCGGCTGCTTTTGTACGAATTTTGAGTGACGGGTTAATCTTCTATAATCTTGTAGGGGGACAATAGCGACTTCTGCGACACACAAAAAGGATTCTCGGAAAGAGGGGAGTTCCTCCTTCCCCCTTCTCTCGTCGTGGCCGGAGGCGAGACGATTTCCGTCACTAGCTCTCAAGGTTCCTAGACGAGCATTACAAACGAGGCGTTAGCGACATCCACCAGGTGCTCTTTGCTAATCGTTTAATTCGTTTTAAAATTCCTTTTCGAGACTTTTTTAACAAGATATTGGTATGTTCCATGTGATACTGCTCTTTTGGACACATATAGACCAAAAAATGAGCGCCGAAATTTCGTTGTAGTATCCCTTTAAAGGAATGCTGAACCGAAATTTCGGAGCTCACAAAACAAGGCTGGAGCGATAGGCGGTAGTCGCAAAACTCAGAAACACATCGTGCAGCGATATCCCGATCGCGTGCTATTTTTGAAAAAAAATGCCCGACGAAATGCCAAGGCGGACGAGACGATTCTTACGATCACCATGGTCTCATGTTCCTCTCCTCTTCGCTTCGTCCCGCCGAGCTGGTGAACCAAAGCGAGGAGGAGACAAGCAAGGCCGCTCCCCTCACTCTCAACCGTCCCAGCAGAATTGTGACGTCACATTTCTCGCCTGATAGCGCGCTTCATTTCCAAAAATACGGCCATCCATTTAAGATATAGATGTATGAGTGATGCTTTAGAGCTCGTAACGCCCCGTTTAACGCTTCTGGCTGGGCCTGCAGTATTGTGCAAAATCATAATCTCGGCTCAGCATCTCTTAAGGTGTAGAAACGAAATTCCAGCGCTCATTTTCTAGCTTGAATGTGTCGCATGTTGCACCCTAACCTTAAAAACACTAGTCTTCCGTTGAAAGCGCACAAGAAGACTAATTTTAAAGCTAACTAAACGATCTTCCAATGTGCACCTGGTGGATGCATGCGGAGCCTATTTGGGAGGTAGTCTAGCAACGCTGTGGAATCTGCTACGTAGTCATGACGTAGCAGATTCTCTGGCGCAGCGCCGCTCTTTGGCATTTCAACATTTTCCTTCTTAGCTTTCCTCCTCAACTCACAAATCGCGCATTGAACCAAACAGTCCAAGAAGACGGAAAGGGTGGACTCCCCTCTTTCTCGGACCCTCGTTTGTGCAGCCGGATGCAGCCATTCTCCCCCTAGAAGATTAGCCAGTCGCTCACAAACCCGGACAAAGTTGCTTTCCCATTCCGTTCAGCCCTAAGCTGACAGTGCTGTGGAAGCTACGTGCTTCTTGGGCCAGCCACACGCTCGTCACTCCACGGGCACTTCGAACGGCTCGGTTGTAACGCGCTGACGCTATTGACACCACCACAACGCTGACAACGCCACCAAGGGCAAAGCTCATAATCCCGCCAGCCTTGCTACGTCACGAATGCGGGGAAACTTTTCTTTCTGTTTTTGTTTGCGCCGGATATCCCATGACGCATCGCGCCCTCCGTTCGCTTCTCTTCGAGCGCTCGCTCGAGTGCACCGTTTGGAACGAAAAATATACACCAACTCATGTTTACAAACAAATGGATGGATGGATGGATGAATACGGCTGAGCCCTTTGGATCGGGCGGTAGCTTACGCCACCTAGCCAATTTGTCTTACCATTTAAGCTAGAATATTTAAATGTGAAAACTATATACACTCCACACTGAACAGAAA